>CAUYPK010030411.1:0-36267 GCA_963574355.1 Loris lydekkerianus
CACTCTGTTCCTCTGGGCCTTAGCAATTCTAATTATAAAATGAATACATTCCCTGGTAAAACACTCTCTGGTGTACATATACCACGATTTATTAATCCATTCGTGGGTCAATGGGCACTTGGGCTTGTTCCATGAATTAGCAATTATGAATTGGGCTGCAATAAACGTTCTGGTAAAGATGTCTTTATTATATTGTGACTTTTGGTCTTCTTGGTATAAACCCAGTAAAGGAATTATAGGTTTGTGTATTGTAAATTTTACATTATGAAAGCCCACACATTTAATATAAAATAGGATGGAAACAATAAAAAGAAATGTATGAGCTACCATTCTAATTCTGAATAGAATGAAACTTCCAAAGGCAGAGGCCCTTAGACAGGTTAATGTATTGAATAATAAGTCCAGCAGTGCCCCCCCTCCCAGTCACAGCTAATGCCAAATGATGAAGGCTCCGTAGAGAACCATGGACCAGGGTACAGCAGGCCAAGCCAAACACAAACTCAGAATTTTAACCTCTCCACACAGTCTGCTTGTCCTTAGCTGTTTTCTTCTACAAATCTCTCGTGGGAGAGCCTCAGGAAACCCCTTGTACGTGTCCTAAGATACTGTTTTCCTTCCCCTCGTGCAGTAGATGGAATTGCCTGAGCAAGGAACTCCGAGGATTTGTGTGTCTCCTCTATTAAGGAGAGTGATAAGGAGAAGAGCAGCACAACCAGGGAAGATGTCAAGGGTCAAGATGTCACACGTGTGTTGCAGAGTTGGGTGGGGGCTGTCTTCCTGTTAACAGAATATGCACATTTGTGATCAGTGATTGTATTAGGAAAGGGTTTCTCAGTGTCAGGAGGATCGGAAGCAACTTTCCAGTCTTGCCTGTAGAGAACATGTGAATAATGTGGACAGCCGCTGGATGATACTTCTCTGAGTTGGGACCCAGATTACACCAATAGCAAACTCCCAGCACCATCAGGGATCAGGATATGGCCCAGGTCCCATGTCCTAATTCCCTAACAGAAACCATTGGACTGTCCTCTCATTCTTGGCACCCAGACAGATCAGTTTCATTCACCAAAGTCCATCCAGGGAGAATAAAGCATTCCTAATCTTGGTAGGTCTCTAAACCTCCCCATTCCTGAACTGTTTCAGGGGAACAAGAATTGAAAACATCCGAAGGAAGGGACCTCTCACACACTTCCCTAGAAGGCCATAAATACCAAGCCCCAGGAGTCTGATATTTGCAAAGGAGGTTTCTGGAATGGCACCTACCTGACAGTACAACTTTTGAAAAAAATAACATGGGAACTTCCCATATGCAAAGGAATATTTTCCTTCAAACTTGTCTCCCTGAAGTGACTACATATGTATTCCAAAAATGTTATCACAGACCCAAACAATGTTCTAACCATTTGCATCTATTTGTTTTTAACTGGTATCAGAACCAGATTATGAATCACAACAAGGACAAGGTAAACGGTATGCACTGGAAAAATGTGGTTCCAGACACTGTTGAAATACTTTCACACAGAGCATATCAGAAGAAGTAAACACTGGCTTATGTTTTCTACAAGTGGAGAAATGGGTCCTGACACTTTAAATAAGTTTTCAAAAAAAAGTCAAATGGAAATATTTCATAGTTATTCCTTTCTGTTAGCAAAATCACCAATAAAATCACTTTCTTAAATACCACATCATCTCACTTCCATGTGGAATTTTGAAAAGTTGAACTCGTAGAAGCAGAGGCTAGAATGCTGGTTACCAGGAGGGAGGAGCTGGGGGATGGGAGGAGTGCATTGGGGAGACGCTGGTCAAGGGGTATAAAATGTCAGTTACACATGAAGAATAAATTCAACATCTATTGTACTAAGTAAAATTATAATTAGTAACAATTTATGGTATGCTTGAAAACTGCTAAAAGAGAAGATTTTAAGTGTTTTCACCACACATAAATGATATGTGAGGCAATACATGCGTTATGTTTACACACATATTTCAAAACATCGTTGTACACCATGAATTTATATAATTTTATTTGTCAATTAAATTTTTAAAAATTGTTTTCTTCACATACCTAATAGATACCAAGTTAGCTATAGCTCTTTTGTAAATCTAAGATCACCTCAAAGGATTAATCTTGACACAGTTATCATAGCTAAAACACCAGGCACCATAAATGTCAGTAAGTATTGTATATAAGATTTATTCAAAAATTAATTTAAACTCAGAGCAGAAAATGAAGTGAGGGTGAAATCAAGGAAGTCTTTCTGGGATCGTGAATCTTGAGGACAATAGAATTTATATAAAAGAATGACGGGAGCATCACGCTTTGGATTCTGACATTACATGAATGATTTTCTCATTTTTTGTAGCTTGGAGTGCATTTTTTAATGCCTAGACTATATAGAATGTGAACTGTGGATGGAAGAAACAGAAACTGAAAGATATCTATCTGGGGTCCATGTTTCCTTTTGAGCCTGACATCTATTTATTCACAGCCGATGGGAAATAGTGAAAGATTTAAGCAAGACAGCAATATGTCCGGTTTGGAATTTCAAAAAGATGGCAGAACACATCAAAAGCACGCAAGATATGGGAGTTCTTGTACTAAAAAAAAAAAAAAAAAAAAGTTTGTGCTGAGCACAGTGCTCACGCCTATAATCCTACCTGTGTGAGAGGCTGAGGCAGGAGGGTTACTTGAGATCAGGAGTTCAAGACCAGCCTGAGCAAGAGTGAGGACCCCATCTCTCCAACAAAAAATTTAAAAAAATTACCGTATATACTTGAGTATAAGCCGAGTTTTTTCAGCACAAAATTTGTGCCTAAAAACCCGAACTCGGCACAGATTTTGTGCTGGAAAAACTCGGCTTATACTCGAGTATATAGATAGGTGTTGTGGCACATACCTGTAGTTCCAGCTACTCAGGAGGCTGAGGCAGGAGGATAGCTTGAGCCCAGGAATTTGAGGCTGCAGTGACCTATGATGACTCCACTACCCTGTAGCTTAGGTGACAGAGAGAGCCTGGCTCAAAAAAAGAAAAACCAGTGTATTCTAGGATGCTGTTGCAGTAATGTAAGTAACAAATGAAGAAAGCTTATACAAGGGGGGTGCCTCTCAGGATAGAATTGACGGGGGTGTCACGATGATTTGGGAGGGTGAGTAGGAGGGCAGAAATAGTGATAAATAACTTTTATCTTAAATACAAAGTGAAAGGAAAGGTCAAGCAAGGGGCAGGCTTGTAGAACTCAAAAGTAAAATAATGGAGCTTAGATATCAGGACCTGTCATACCAGTAAGAAAAGAAAATAGAAAAAAAAAAAAAAAGTATTGGTTTTGTATCATTGCACTTTTACAGAGAGTTTAATCACTTAAAACAACCATCTTGTATTTACTTACAGTTACTTAGATCAACAATTTGGGCTGTGCACACTGGGGTGGTCCGTGAGGATGCCTCAGTATAGTATTACCTGGGCTCACCTGTGAGTTTGGGCTCAGCAGGGATGGCTGGGAACTTGGGCCACCTGGGCGCTCTCAGGTGGAAGCCGGTGTCTGTTCACAGAGTGGCACCTTGGTACCTGAGTGAGGAAGCTGCAGGGTTGGGAAATTAGGCTCCACTTTTGATAAAGGAGTTGCAGAACTGTATGGCCATTTCTGCAATCTATAGCAGCTCTAGATGTGTATATTAACTGAGACTATTTCAGAGTTATCACACACATGAGCAGTGACCTTGATGGAGACACCCATCTGGGCGTTTCTTCTCCAGTGGAGTTCTCTTTACTTTTGTGCCAAGAAACCAAGGTTCACACAACAACTTGGTGTATTTGGGTCACACTGAAGTTACGCTTCAAGTTTCCCTGGCCTTATGTAACACAATCCTAAAACTGAAGCCATCATCAGCATGTAAAAAAGAAACTCACAGTTATACACTTAGTACAAACGTACGGTTTTCTCAGCTAAGTTAAAGGAACATGAGTTATGTTGCAGGCTATAGTTCATCAGTCTGGAAGAATGCCATTCTTTTTCTTTAAATCCAAGTAAAGTGAACTATGGAAAGGAAGCCAACTGAAAACCCTGGCAAAAGCAAGAAAGTAACAACTATTTATCTTTATCATTGGTGCTTTCAAATCCCTTAAGGTTAAATTGGTTTCCATTTATTTTTGAGTCAGGAATGCTGCTTTAAACAAAGTTAAAAACTCAGCTTTGTGGAAACATTATTCCCTCAAACAGTCTAATATGTGAAAATATTTTTTTAAGATTTTGACCTTGTCTAGTAATGGCCCTTGTTACAATCTAGCCTCCAATTTCTCTCACAGCATCCAGGATGTGAAAATGAAGGCCGCATGAAATATATATGCATATAAAAAAACTCACAAAAATGCACATATAGCCAAATATATATGGCATGTATAAGTAATTTGAAAAAAAAAATGTAAAAGACACAGAAAATGAATGCTTCATTTTTATCAATGACTAAAAATTATTTTTAAAAAAAGTGAAACGAAACTGCAAAACCTCTTTGTTCTCTTACAATCGCTAGGTAGAAGAGTTGGGGGAAAAGTCCTGCCCTCACAGTATTTATTCTTTACTTATTCCCTGCCATTGTGGGAGGTGATGTACTTAATCTCCTGTCATGAATTTATTTTCCACAATTATTGACTGTATAGAACGACTGAAGACATTAATATAGTCTAAAAACGTAAGTAACTCTGGTAGGCTGAATTTCAAGGTCACCTTCAAGGTCCCCACCCTCTGGTGTACACACATCTTCTTTTCTCCCAGTTTTTCAGCCTAGGTGCTGTCGTGAAAGGACTTTGTAGGCATAACTGAGGTCCCTGATTAGATGATTTTCTGACAGGAAAATTGTGTGGGAGGGCCTGGCCTGATCAGGTGTGTCTGAAAAAAATGAATGTGATTCTTCCTGGAATGAAAAATTGGAAGCGTGCAAGAATCCGATGGCAGAAATGCTATTGATATGTTTAAAAATTTACTTTGACTATGGCTAGGAGTCCCTCGGTGGAAGTAGTCCCTAGGTGAGGGTCTTGGGGGACAAAAATGTGCTTCCTACATCCCTGAAAAAAAAAAAAAAAAAAAAAATTCTGCTGATGCTCTCAGAGAGCTTGGGAGCACATCCTTACCTATTTTAGACACCTGATGAGGATACAGCCCAGGGCCCCTATTTTTGTTTCAGCCTGATGAGATTCTAGGCAGAACACCCAGTCATGCCATATCTGGATTTCTGCCTTCTAGAATGATGGTTTCAAAAATGTGTGTTTTAAGCTAAGTTGATATATGGGTGATGATTTGATTTGCACCAGGGGAAAGCTGATTAGAGGGTTGCATCAAGTAATAGTTGCATGCATTTAAAGTGGCTAATTGTATAAAGAGATCAACTGGGCGGCATTGACTAAGGTACCTTAGAACCCCTAAATTTTAAGTACTTTCTCAAAATTTCTCCATGGCCAGTACATGACACGAATAAAGAGCTAGGAAGAAACTCCGTGTGCCTTCTTGATTGAATTACTCTCTCTTCCTCTTTCATTTTTTATTAAGGTCTAAATGCCAAATGTTCCAGATCTAAAAATAAATGTTCACATCATTGCTATGAATACACTATTGTTCAGATCTCAGAAACAGTTTGGGAGGTACAGAAGAACAGTAATTTAAGTAATAGTAATTTATTCACTTGACACAGAAGTCAGGGGAAGGCAATGAATGGCTTGTGATGTGCTTTCACGTGATGGGGAAAATTAAAAATGATTAAATCTTTTGGAAGTGCTATAGAAAGAGATTGTAGAAAGGGACTGTTGCTGAGATCCTAAAATCCCAGTTCCAAGAATTAGGGCTTTCTTAATACTAAAATTAGCTTGGCGTTGCTTGCTGTGAGAAGCAATCTTTTTAACAACAATAAAATAATAAGCACATTTTTATGTAAGAAAAGGATACCAGCCCTTGACATCTATAATAGCAGAACCTTGTAATAGAATCCCAGTTCTGCCCCTGAGTCCTGGATGTGCTTTTTCTTCATACCGATTCAAGATTTTATAGAAGACATTTAGGCACTTGCTAAATTCTGATTTCTTTAATCTTTGAGAAACCATCGAAAACCATCTCGAAAACCATGGAGAACTGATTTAGACCATCCTAAAGTGGTAAAGCTAGAATTTATTTTCTGATTTTCTGGCACCAACCTTGGAGTTCTTTAACTCATCATTTAAGAGGATTTGGCTAACTTTCAGACCCAGGGGAAGTCAATGGTTAAGGAGAGATATAGCAGTGTGATGATGGTGGTGGTGGTGGTGGTAAGGAGGGGCTGGGTAGGGGTGGGAGTGGTAGACTTTACGCAGTGAGCGCCATCATCACCAACCCCAGTTTTCCCTGGTTCCTTAGATTTCTTTCTCGATACACTTTCTGCATTCCCCATCTTCCAAGCAGTGCATGAAGGGATAATTGATGACTCCTACCTCTTGTCAGCCCTACTCAATAGGGCACAGTATCAAACCCAACATATGGACATTGATCTCTACCTATGTTGGAAGCACCACCAACTCCCTGTTTCACCCATTCAAGGTCAGGAAAAGTCCCCTTAAATAGATGATATTGGTTTCATGCTTTACATTGAGATCTTTTACCTGTTTTGAACTAATTGTTGTACATGGTGAGACAGAGGAGTCGTGTTTCATTCTTTTGCATGTGGCTATCCAATTTTCCCAGCACCATTTATTGAATGGGGCTTCCTTTCCCCAGTGTATATTGTCATCTGCTTTGTTGAAGATCAGTTGTTTTTATTTCTGAGTTTTCTATTCTGTCCCCCTGGCCTGTATCTCCTCTTCTATCCCAGCACCATGCTGTTTTGGTTACTTTCGCCATGTAGCGTAATCTGAAATCACGTAATGCGATGCCTCTAGATTTGTTCCTTTGTTCTCAAGGTTGCTTTGGCTATTCAGGCTCTTTTTTTTGGTGCCAAACGAAACTTGGATTTATTTTTTCCAGATCTATGAAATACAACGTTGGTCTTTTGATGGGGATTGCATTGAAGCTATAAATCACTTTAGGCTGTATGGACATGTTAATGATGTTGATTTTGCCAAGCCATGAGCAAGGAATGTTTTTCCATTTATTTGTGTCATCTATAATTTCTTTCTTCAGTGTTTTGTAGTTCTGCTTGTACAGATCTTTCACCTTCTCAGTTAAGTATATTCCTAGGAATTTTATTTTCTTTGTAGCTACTGCGAATGGTATTGAGTGTTTGATTTGACTTTCAGCTTGACTGTTATTGGTATATGGAAATGCTATTGATATGTTTGAACTCTGATTTTGATTATGACTAAAATCCCAATGGCAAATACAGCAATTACAAAAAATAAATAAATGGGACTTAATTAAATTACAAAGCAAAAGAAATAACCAACAGAGTAGACAACCCACACAATGGGAGAAAATATTTACCAATTGCACATCCAACAAAGGGCCATTATCTATAATCTACAAGTCAGCAAGAGTAAGATAAGCAACTACATCAAAAAGTAAGCAAAAAACACAAATGGAAATTTTTTAAAAGAAGATAGACAAACGGCAAAAATATACTTTTAAAAATTCAACAAAAGTAACAATCAGGGAAATGGAAATTGAAAACTGCAGTGATACCACCTTACCCCTATTAAAATGGCCATTATTAAAAGTCCAAACACAAAAGATGCAGCTGTGGAAGTAGAGAGAAAGGAACACTTAGACACTGTTGGTGGGGCTGCAAATTAGTTCAACCGCTATGGAAAATGGTATGGAGATTCCTTAAAGAGATAAATGTAGACCTACCATTCCATCCAGCAACCCCCCAACTGGGTATCTACCCAAAGGAAAGAAGTCACAAAGTCATTTTATAAAAACAAAACCAAACCCCTAAACACCTGCACTCAAACACCTGCACTTATTGCAGCACAATTCAGAATCGCAAAAATACGGAAGCAATCTAAGTGCCCATCAATTCACAAGTGGATAAAGAGAATGTGCTGTGTTTATAGGACATCGTGGAGTGCTATTCAGCCCTGCAAAAAAAGGAAACAGTGTATTTTACAGCAACTTGAATAGAACTGGAGACCATTCTTCTAAGTGAAGTTTCTCAGGAATGGAAAAACTAACACCACATGTACTTATTAATAACCGGGAACTAATCGATGGGCACGCATGACCACAAAGAAACGTAAAAGTCATTGGAAACTAAGAAACTGGGACGTCAGGAATAAAAACTTACCTGTTTGGTACAAGAAACACTATGCTGGTGACAGGCACATCAAAAGCCCTAACCATTATACAAGTATCCATGTAACAAAAATATATCTGCCTTTCATATTTTGAAATTTTAAGAAAAGATGATTACGGATTATATTTCAAGAGATAGGTCTCATAGTCAAAACAACTTGTAAAACCCCCAAAAGAATGAGGAAAAAGCCCAGAAAATTAGAACATAAGAAACAAAATTCTATCCAGATAATTAGAATCATTTATTTTTCTATTTTCCCCCCTCTGGAAACATTGCATTATATTTTAAAATCAGGCGGTTGTTTTTTTTTTTTTTGAAACAGAGCCTCAAACTGTTGCCCTGGGTAGAGTGCTGTGTCATCACAGCTCACAGCAACCTCCAACTTCTGGGCTCAAGCGAGTCTCCTGCCTCTGCCTCCCAAGTAGCTGGGACTACAGGCGCTCACCACAATGCTGGGCTATTTTTTGGTTGCAGCCATCATTGTTGTTTGGCGGGCCCAGGCTGGATTTGAACCCGCCAGCTCAGGTGTACGTGGCTGGCGCCTCAGCTGCTTGAGCCACAGGTGCTGAGCCTAAAATCAGTTTTTTAAAAAATCTCATCGATTCACATTTATAATGTGAGGAGGATGGAAAAAAAATCTCTCTGCACCTCCAGCGTGTGAAATTTATGGACTTGAAGATTTATAAATAGTAAGTGAAAATGGACGTACTCTAATGTTTTTGTTTTTGTTTTTCTTCCTAAAATGTCTGCTCTGGATATCTTTATTCCAATTTATTTGTCCTAATTGTGTTCTGTTCTGAAGAAGTTTTAATACCAGCAAATACCATTCAAATCATTAGCATGATTCCAAAAATAGTAAAATTGAAAGTCTCATTTATGTTGGCAGAGAGAGTGTGGAGGTAATGGTGATGAAAGGAAAAAGAAGATTTCTGTTTGCTTCAAAGGACACCATCTGGGATGGCTTCTTCAGTCTAATTTTATATTAGTTTTCTACATTAAATTCTACATTTGCACTGCTTTTGAGACATGATCATTTTATGTCCCATTTTAAGTTATGCATACTTGTTTTTAAGGTTAAATTAAAGCCATAACGTGCTGTTTTCTCATTTATTACTACTCATATTCCATGGGAATTCCTTATGAAGATGAATTTATTTATTTTTCATGTATTTTAAAAAATGTTCATAAAAAACTTTACAGTTCTTTCAAGGAGGTCATAGAAAAGTCATGAATATTCAAATGTAAATTTGATTTTGGGGACCAATGAATATGAAAACATGCCTTCCCATTTTAAAGTTATCCCACCAATGGGTTTCACGTTTCATTTGTACGAGAATATATTTTTTGACCCTAATGATGACACTAGGTAAGTGTCTCACAGTTCTCCTGTGTTTGGGAAAGAGAAATTGACCCTGTAGTTTCTGGCTTTGGAAAGCAACATGCCAATACTCGTAAGTAAAATTAATCACAGCCTGGTAAATGATGGAGTACTCTGACTTCAACAGTAATCTGCCTTTTTATGGTAGGAAACTTGCCAGGCAGAATAATTGACTCTAAAGTTCATGGCCAAACTTTTACTCTGGAAATACCAGGGATTTCCATCTAATCTTGAATTTAAGGTTGGCATGATGATCTGCTTTGCTGACATGTACAATAACACTTCAAATACACTCCTGATAAAGGAGGAATCCTGTTAATTTGACATGCTTTCTTTTACTTTACAAAGACAGGATGAGAGTACACTTGGAAATGATCTGCTGGCTCTAGTTAGAAATATAAACTGAGGTGGACATGCAAGGTAGTGTGGCAAGGCCAATCTTTGTCCTTTTGGTTTGTTTTGAGGGTGCGTGTGTGTGCGTGTGTTCAATGATAGGGTCACAAGTTTGGTAAATGCCCTCAAAACTCTGAAAACAACAAGTAATTAACATTCTTTGATTTCATGGTTCATGCATCTGGTTTTTAAAAATAAATATCTGTAGCACAGCAGAGAATTTGGCCCACTTTGCGTAGAGGGAGAAAGGGAGCTTTGCATGCTACAGTGATAAAATAATTCATAACAAGACAAAAAATATTAGTTCCTTAGTGAGACTTGGGGAACTTGAAGGTGACACACCACCATTCTGTGAATGATTTAAAGCCACTGTGTGTAGAGATTTTGCCTATTTGATTTTAAGAAATGTATTGATTTTGAAAATGCTGTCAATTCAATGTATGTTAGCCCATGGTCTTTGACAATGTTTTCGTTGGCATTTAGCTGTTAAGTGTTCATATAACAGAAACAATCACTCTAGTGTTCTGTTTTTTGATAAACCTCTGAAGCATATCATTTTACTTTTGGAGGCAAATATTTTGAAGTGCTCCAATCTTTAGGAAGTAGAGAAAAAAATTCTCCTCCTTTTAAAAATGAGAGTCTCTATTAACTGATGAGGGAATAAAGGTATCCTGGGAGCTTGGCAGTTCTTCCTTGTACATTCACATTTTACTATTTTTGGAATCATGCTAATGATTTGAATGCTATTTGCTAGTATTAAAACTTCTTCAGAACACAGAAAGGACAGCAAGGTTGTGGGGATGAGCCCAGCGGACGTCAGTGTCACTCTGATAGCCTGTCCAGTTCAGTTGAGGCCTATGCTCTACTTTCACAATTACTTGTTTCTAAGTACTTGAATATAAAATTCTGCATAATAAATTCCTTGGTACGCATGGACAACCCTATGTCTTCACTCACCAACAGTCAGTGATTTTTTAAAAGCCTATTGTGTGTCCCGTGATGTAATAGAGTAACTATTCGCTCATTCCTTTGTGCATCCCTTCAGCTGCTCAGCAAAACCTAGCTTCTGCATGTCCTTTTCTGTCCTTGATAAAGATTACAAAAATAAAGATGAGATGCTGCTTGCCTTCAGAAACTCTTGCTTTGATAGAAGATCATGAATGAAGGAGCAGGCTTATTCCTGCCACGTAATAACATACCTGGCCAGAAGCAGGCCCTCCGTGGTCTGGTGACGGATGTTACCAGTGAGTGCACACACACAGCTACAGGAGGATAGTGTCCCTGTGTTAGATACGCTCTTCTTGGCTACGAAATACTAATACTTCATTTACGCCGTGCAGTCTCAACAGGAGCAACATTCCCCTCATCCCCCAAGAGGATGGAAATTGGTTCTTGGGCATAAAAAGCTAACTCTCTTTTATGTATAGAGCACGGTTTACAATTGGGTAGACAGCCATACCCAATGTGTGAGCTCCTAACATCTCACTGGCAGGGGCAAGCAGGGAAAATGATGGCAATCCGTCCCCCAGGTCCGTGACAATGAAAATAGGAAAAGGCTGAGAAACGTTCATTTCTAGAAACTAGAAACTAGTTCATTTCTAGTTTCAAACTAGAAACATTTCTCTCTAGAAACTAAAGGTTGTGAAACCACCTAGCCGAGCCATTATGATTCTTGTAGATAAGTTTTCTGTAATAATTTTCCTTGGCAGGGTAATAGAATGAGCAACGTAGCCCTGCACAGTTTGAATGGTTATTAATGGTGGAATCAGTTACTCCTATCCAAAACTGAATTTCCTTGCTTCACAGATATGGCCCCTGGGAGGGAATGAGGGAATTCATACACGCTACTACCGTGAGCCAGGAAGCAGGGAGATGATTTATTATCTCATTTGGGTGATGCTTCCAGGGCCCACCTCGTGATTACACATGCAGCTTTATTCAATTCGTTTACTAGCGGGCATTAGTCACGCTCATTGTGGGCACCCAACTTTCAAATCACGTTGACTGAAATACCTACTGAAGGAAAACTGTTCCTTAATACAACCGTTAACCTTAAGCAAAGTATTTTATTTGAAGTTTGACACACTTTAATGAAGTACATGTTTATTTCTTTGTTGTCTTTGATCTTGAAGAGCAAGGACTGTCCTTTATTATGAGTCCCCATTTTCCTGTTTTCTTATTTTCCGTTTTCCTTACAGACAGCTCACTCAGTGAATTTTAGTCGAGTTGGCTCTGCATAGCCAATTAGCCACACTTTAATGTAACCCTGTTATTAACTCCATGCTTGAAGGGAAAGTATTTATTTTCATATAACTAATTGTCTTTAAGTCAAATCCATCCTGAGGTTGACATACAATTTGAAACCTTGAGGGAATACGGCGTCTTTAATATTTGCCCTCATTTAAATTTGCTTGAATTGACAGGATAACTTTTTAGGAATGGGCTCAGCTTGCTTCTGGGACTGTCACGGGTGACTTGGGCCTGTAATCCCGGATTTCTGCCAAACTGCAACAATGGTTCCTTTGACTTGCACAGAGCTGGAGCGAATAATGAATAACTTACGTAAGATTCAAGGAACCTGCTCCATATTACTTTCAGAATTCTGTAGATTAGATAGATTTTTTCCATTTGCAAATATATTCACATCTTTGCAGGAAGCAAAAGGATAATTTAATTTGACCCCACATTTGCAGTTAAGAGAACTGAGATCTGGCAAGGTTTAAAAAAATACTGTAGGAGTTAACATTCAAAAGGAAGTAGTCATGGACAGGCAGAGCACAGAGGGCTTTTAGGACTGCAAAGCACTTCTGTTTGGTGCTGGAAGGGTGGATCTGTGTCATTACACTTATCCAGAACCATGGGATGGAGGGCACAAGGTGGAACCCTAGTGTGCATAACGGGATTTAGTGCTGACGCACCAAGGTAGGTCACTGACTATGGTAAATGTGCCACAGTGGTATAGGTTGTTCATGGCAGGGAAGGGAGGGCGTGGGAGCTCTCTGTACTTTGTACTCAGTTTTGCATTATTAGAGAACGTAATACTGCTCTAAAAAGTGGCCTATTTTTAAGAAGGAAATAATTCTTATTATGATCCATACTTCTTTATCTTCATTAGCTTTTATTGAAATATAATCATCTTAATCAGTCTCTTTGGGTTCTCCAAATACAGCTGTTGAAGCTGGTTGTTTTGTGACTGTTGGTAAGTTACTTAATTTCTTCGAGACTTCATTTTTCCATCTATACAATGGGAGCCTACCTTGCAAGAGTGTAATGTGCCAACAGCAAATACTATCCATAAAGTTGTGTTAAATACACGTGCGAGACATATTTGGGTTAATGGTAGCAGTGGCAATTACTATTTTTGGATTAAATGTTTATTCTAAAAATATGCTAGCTTTCCTACCATTATTTATATTTCCTTTTATAAAATATTTAATACTTGAAATTTGATTCTAATACATAATGATATTTTTAGATGTCAATATGAGCAAAAGTATTTGGTATTTAATATTGAGGCTGCAACATATACTTTATTTAATTTTTGATATTGTAGTGACAATTTTGATCAGGGGTCCTCAAACTTTTTAAATAGGGGGCCAGTTCACTGTCCCTCAGACCGTTGGAGGGCCAGACTATAGTTTAAAAAAAAAAAACAAAAAAATAGGAACAAATTCCTATGCACACTGCACATATCTTATTTTGAAGTAAAAAAAACAAAACAGGAACAAATACACCACCTCATGTGGCCCGTGGGCCTCAGTTTGAGGACCCCTGAATTCTTGACATATAAGGCAAAAAATATACATTACATTGAATCCCAGGCCTTCATCATAAGGGGCAGTGTGTGGGTGTGTTGGGGGGGGGGGGGGAGTTAAGCATGAACTCTTCTGTCTGGCTTTCTTTTTAAGACTAGTGATGACAGCATATTGATGCATTAATAATACCTTGTGCACTGTTTTGTGGGGACAGCATGAGGACGATGTGATATCATAGCCGGCCTGTGGGCTGGAGCACTCGATAACATGACTGCCGTCCTTTGCCTCCTCCTTCTCCTACGTGGGCTCAAGGGAACTCAGGAGAGCATGACCCCTTCGTGACAAAGCATCGCAGTCACATGAATCCCAGATCTGCTGGGTCCCCCCTGCTGTCCCTCAGCCAGTGTGACAGCTTCACATCACACCAGGACCGTAGTGGAGGGGGGGTACGAAGCCACCTGATGAAGGTCCCCACGCTTTTTATGATAGAAAAAAATATAAACTACCAGTAAAGAATTGCACACACTCCTCTTTGTCCAAAATAGCGTAAAGGAAGAGAAGAATGAATAGGAGACGCGGAGAACCTACCTTCCCTTCTCATGCTCAGAGCAAAGCAATGGGTGGGTTTCCATTCTTTACTTCCATACTTAGCACAAAGAACAGAATCAGGGACTTTCCAGGACAGGACAAAAACCTCGCAATTCATGAATTTAAACGTCTCTCCTTTATAGTCCCTGCAACATAGTAAAACTTTAGCAACATTAATGATAAATTTGCAATATTATTGCAATCATTATCTAATATTTGGACACTCAATTTTAACAAAATAACCTTTCAAATAATCAATTTCTTTTTTAAAAAACCCCTTAAATGTTGTAAAAGTTGTTTATAAATTTTAAATATTTGATTATCTTTGTGAATTACATGAATTTCCTATGACAGAAAATATATCAACCAGAAAAAAATCCTTTCCACATATTGTATTGCCCTTGAAAACTTACTAAGTTACACATAAAGCTGTAGCAAATTTATCAGTTTCAAATTTTGTATTATCAAGGTATTTAATAAAATTTTATTACGTTTCCAATTATAATTGCATTTTAATTTTTAATCACAAGGCTAATTTGTCAAATTCCAAAAGTTATCACATTCTCTCAAGTAAAGCAAAGAGTTGAGTAGACGATATATATAGATTGCTCCAGCAATTAAAATTTTTATCCATAAAGCTAAAAGTGCTAGTGCTCTAATTTTGATTGCTTGTGCTGTCAAAAAAAAAAAAAAAAAAAAAAAATTGCCTACATTCTATGACTTCTGACAAAGATGTCTTCCTTGCCATCCCAAGTATCCTTCTCAACTTCTGTCCTGTTTACATTGGGTTTAATAATCATTGTCACGGACTCCTCCCTGGGCTCTGGCAGATCTTCAGTCTAACATCTCCTTCACACTTCACCTTTCTGCCCATTATTTCAGTAATTTCTCACCTACTTGAGGTAGCTGCAATGACTACCCGTTTTGAGTGATGGAGGCCGAGTTCTGTGTTCTCCCGCTGATACGGCTTACGGGTCTCTTCTGTGTGGGTTCATTGCCGTGGACTGATGCCTGGTGCCCGTATGATCATCGTCTTTCCCCCCTCATCCACCTTGTTTTGTGTTTGAATAATGGCAAGGAGCTGAGATGACAGGTGTGTGCCACCGTGCATGACCTTTTTTTTTTTTTTTTTTTTTTTTTTAGAAATGTGGTCTAGCTATACTATCCAAGCTGATCTCCAACTCCTGTAGCAATCCTCCTGCCTTGGGCTCTCAAAGTGCCGGTGTTGTCAAGTGTGAACCACCTTGCCTGGCACTCAGAGAGGGAGGGAAGACAGTTCTGTGATGTATTGCACAGTTCCTCAGAGATTCCTGGTAGGACTGAGCTCCAGCGGCACACAGCAGTTTCCCAGGCACCAACACACGGACATACAATCAACTCTTTTCCACTCTCATGCTATTTCTCCATGGTGATTTTCCTGACCACCTCCTGAGTGAACTATTTACTCTCAAATCCTGCTTTGGAGGAAAACCCAACTAAAACAATCACCACACGTTTTTCTAATCTATAGGGAATTAGCAAATAGTATTAACATGTGGTGGTAACAATGATATTGAACTACATATATAATTTAGATCTCATGTCATGCCCTAAAACCAGAACAGCTTATTTCATTGTATCTTTTGGTGCCTGCAACACTCTATCATACTGCTACAATAATTTAACAAAAACACTCAGAACATTAAACACTGATACTTCAAGACACTTGACTATGAACTAATTTGGCACCCTTAAAAAAACAAACAAGAAACAAAAAAACCCATGACATTGTGTATGGAAGAGTGTCCTAACAGATTGTGTTGTGTAGAACTACTCTGCATGTTAACTAAACATGGAAACACATTTGTCCCTAAAGGGAATTCAATCAACTCAGGCATTTCAAGAGTAAAATGCAACGCCAGCCAACCAACTTAGGGAAATATCAAACTAAATGCCAACCCCCCACTGACTGATGTAGTCATCCAGAAACCATCATTAAAACATTCCTCTTATCTATTTTTACAAATAGGAAAAGCAATAGTTCTAAGGGATTCTAAAATAATTTTCAGCAATATTTATAGAATCCAAAGACTAAATTAGACACCTCTAAAGGTTATATTTTCTCTGTTTCTTCCCTGCAGAGCAGATTTAACTCTTACAAGACAAATGCACATCAATTCAATTCTTGTAGAGTCGCAGGCAAAGAGCTTTCAATAGCAACATTGTAATTTTGCTTTTAAACTTCACTGGAGAACAGATGCCCAACTTGGGTAAATGCACATAAGTATACAAAATAATTTTTACGTCATCTCAGTTTTGTCTCAAAATGCAGACAAAATAATACCAATACTCTCTCTTTTAAATTAATTTTATCACTGCGACACATTTAACATTTTTCATTCACAGTAATTGGCATTCCATAGAGGCAAAACCTTGAACACAAAAATGAAAAATAGTAATTTTTAACTTTTGGGAAAATATTGCTAGACTTACTTTAGGCGAAACACATAGTTAAGTCAATCCTCCTGGATTTTGGTGGCATCTGGAATAAACAGCATGTGTTTGCATTTCTGTTTGAATCTAGAACTTGAAGAATAGACTGATTACTTTTATGCTTCTTTCCATTCTATTAAAAGTGACATAAAAATGTCAAAAAATGAAATGGAAAGCTCGGCGCCCATAGCTCAGTGGGTAGGGCGCTGGCCACATACACGGAGGCTGGTGGGATGGAACCCAGCCTCAGGCCAGCTAAAACAACAATGACAACTGCAACCAAAAAAAGAGCCGGGTGTTGTGGCGGGCACCTATAGTCCCAGCTACTTGTGAGGCTGAGGCAAGAGAACAGGCAAAAGTTGGAGGTTGCTGTGAACTGTAATGCCATGGCACTCTACTGTGGGCAACACAGTGAGATTCTGTCTCAAAAAAAAAAAAAAAAAAAAAAAGACATGGAATATCACTGATGACATAGATTTATGATGCAGACCAATTATATCATAGAAATTTCTGTAGATTTTAATAGAAAAGTCTATTTTTTATGCTATTTTTCTTAGTGCTGGAGGACATGGCTTAGCTGCAAAGGCCCAGCAAACCTCCATGGTCTTTGCCGCCTCCAAGTTGAGTGAGGATTGCTTCCTGCACATGACAATTGTGAAGAAATGATCTTTAACATATACACTTCATGCCAAAACCATTGTCAACTAGGAAAAAAATCTTTCTGAAACCAAGACATGTGCATTTCCACATCCTCTCTCTCCAGCCTTTTCCTTAGGCAGCTGAGCACCTGCTGGTGTCCCCTGGAAGCCCAGCTACTGTGCGCAGGGTCCGTTCAAGTTCTGTCCTCGGAGGTCTGTCCCAGCAAGTGCATGCTTCTCAGCTTACACTTTCTACACTGGGCCTTTGCCAATGTAGGACTCAGCGGAGACCCCAGGCAAGTCTAGAAGGGAGCAAATGAGCACTCCCAAGACAACTCCCAATCCACAGGAGATGGATACTGTTTGGATACTCCTTTATCCAAACTCTTCCATTCTTTGCCCCTGATTGCCGATGCCACCAACCTAATCAACAACCAGCACAAACTTCTTGTTTGCGCCTTTGCTTTTGGGAGAATCCCGTGCCTGATGACATCCTTTGAGAGAGGATAGCTAAGAAGGGTAAGGCCCAGAAGAGCAGAGGTCTTCTCAAGGAGGTCCCAAGGATGTGCCTGCAGGGTCCTCTCCGTGGTAACTCGGCTCTTAGAAATTGGTAGACTTAACTTCCTGGGACCTGGATATTTCCACTTGTATGAAATCCTGTAGTTCTGTGGGGGCTGGAACAGCTTCTCCCGCTTGATTCAAAGTGACCAATGAGAAAGGTACCTGGGGACTGGACTTTTTGATTGGAGCTAAAAAGGGAAAGATCAAGCCAGTCAGGGAGCTTGGCTGTTTTGAATCCTTGTATGCCGTAAGCTCTGCTGGCTGAAATAAAGCCCTTCCTCTTATGAGCATGGAATTTAGGTGCGCTTTCTCTCCACTGGGCCTCGTCTAGCTGCAACCCCTCTTTCCTTCCCCCTCCCCTGTCTCTCAGTCTCTCCCTCCCTTTATCTTCTCTTATTCAACTTGTCTATCACCTGTATCACATATGATTAAAAAGAAACGCAAAGACTTCTGATGAGGCATTTTAAAGCAATATTTGTGTACTAAGGCAAGTTCATCTGAATCAGCCCAAGTAAATCATTTCTAATTACCATATATACTCGAGTATATAGGTAATATTTTTCTTTTATTAATTAAACTAGTTACTATGAAAAAGTAACTTTCTCTGTATTTGAGGGAAAATGGCATGGTAGCTGATTCAGATGCACTTGCCTTAGTAATAGGAAAATTTGAGTAAGATCAAGATCAGAAAATAAAAGGTAGAGCTTCTTTAAGATCTAAATTATATAATGTACAGTCTTTACCTCCCCTTGCTCTATAAATGTGCTCTCATTAGCGTTAGTGAGATAGCTAAATCTTTGTCTAGATTTCCTATAGCCTTATAGATTTTCTATAGTCTGGTTAAAGACGCGGCCCTATTTTTTTTTTTTTTTTTTTTACAATAATTGTGCTATTACTTTCTGATTACTTTTTTTCACTTAACAATATACATGAGATGTCTTTTTTATTTGACTTATCTTCAAATACTAAGCTGTGTATTATATCTTGTATATACTTGGAACACCAGCCAAGTTCAACTTAAATGAGATCATCCTTGGCGTTTCTCTCTGTGAAATGTTATGTCTGTAAGTTCTGCAGGGAATAGCACTCAGTTCTCTGCTCAGAGAAAGAGAGTGGCTTAATCATCCACTAGTCCAGAGCTTTGTCTCTTTCATTTAGCAGTGATGGTCAGGCAGCTCCAATACATATAATCATTTAGCATAGATCCACGTCCAAACACTAGCCAATCACCTCTTGGAGAATGTGGTGCAGAAAAGGCTTTCACGTTGGCCCCCGTTCCACCCTGCAAGCTATTTCCCCCAAACATTGAAGCCTGCCCTTTGTCTTTGAAACTGGTTTGCTGGAGTGGCCATCAGAGGTTTACAGCAGATATGGGCAACGCCTTGGGGGTGGTTAGTCCTTGTCAGTCAGTGTAGACAGATTCACAAGGAGAAACGCTGAGCCCATCGGAGCTTTAACACAAATGACTTTATGCGCTAAAGCTGTTTACCATATAGTAATGCAGTGATTTTCAACTGGTGTGCCGTGGCACAAAATTTTTAAAGATCATTAAGTAATTAAATTATTTTCAAAAGAAGTTCAAAACACAGTATATTCCTTTTTTTTTTTTTTTTCACTCTTTCTTTGGATCAACATAATTTAAGTGTGCATGGAAGTTGATAGGTTCAAGGGTGCTATGAGGTTAAAAAAAAAAAAAAAAAAGGTTGAACAACACTGCAGTTGTGTGATGAATGGTGCAAAAATCATGAGTTTTCACTGTTCCCATGTGCATGGCTGCTGAAACGCTCAACATTTCAAGGAATCCAGCTGTGTCTCTGATACTTTGTATTTATTCCCTCATAGTCTATTTTCTTAAGGAACAGTCACTTTCAAAAATTAATCTGATTTTAATAATCTCAAAATCATTTTTGTTTCATGTTGGAAGAACTGTAACTCACTTGTCTCGGTATCTCGAAGAGACAAAACTGTCCTTCTTCAAAAAGGTTGTAATTTCAAAGACGGCTGAAGTGCAGGTGCTTGTTGGTGCTCTGTGCCTGGGAGAGTTTCCCTCCCAGCCCCACCCTGCAGGCCTGGATCACGAGTGGGGTGGGAGATGCACACATGGGTCATTTAATATAATGGGATTATGAGATTGTCAAATGACTGTAGCATGAGCTGTATTGAGTATGAGCTAAGAACTTCTCAATGAGGCTTAATGGACATGTTGGGGTCAGATTTACAAGAACGACGAGATATGTGCTGTGAACAGTCCATGTGTGTTTCAGGCTCTTAGTCTAGGACTGGGTTGGACAGCGAGCACCCTTGCCGGCTCTCAGTCTAGGACTCGGTTGGACAGAGAGCACCCTCGCCAGCTCTCAGTCTAGGACTCAGTTGGACAGGGAGCACCCTCGCTGGCTCTCAGTCTAGGACTGGGTTGGATAGCGAGCATCCTCACTGGCTCTCAGTCTAGGACTGGGTTGGACAGGGAGCACCCTCACTGGCTCTCAGTCTAGGACTGGGTTGGACAGGGAGCACCCTCACTGGCTCTCAGTCTAAGACTGGGTTGGATAGCGAGCACCCTCGCTGGCTCTCAGTCTAGGACTGGGTTGGATAGCAAGCACCCTCGCCGGCTCTCAGTCTAGGACTGGGTTGGACAGGGAGCACCCTCACCGGCTCTCAGTCTAGGTCTGGGTTGGATAGCGAGCATCCTCACTGGCTCTCAGTCTAGGACTCAGTTGGACAGTGAGCACCCTCGACGGCTCTCAGTCTAGGACTGGGTTAGACAGCGAGCACCCTCACCAGCTCTCAGTCTAGGACTTAGTTGGACAGGGAGCACCCTCGCCGGCTCTCAGTCTAGGACTCGGTTGGACAGCGAGCAACCTCGCCGGCCGTCTGACCTGAGAAGTGCACCCAGCTTCACCTTTCATATCTCTTTTTGGTCCTGATTTTCTGTAACCTCTTTTAAACTATTCCCAGAGCTGCTCTCCTGCAGGTATCATGTTGTGATACTTTGAGACTTCACTGTTCTTGTTTGCGATTAAAATGACATTTACCGTATACACTTGAGTATAAGCCAAGTTTTTTCCAGCACAAAATTTGTGCTGAGTTTGGGTTTTTCAGCACAAATTTCGTGCCGAAAAACTTGGCTTATACTCGAGTATATAGGTAGTTTAATTCAGAGTTCAGCGATCTCTCACCCAAAGACATTTCCTCACAAACAGAAATAGCCTAATACCAGTTTCTTTTCAAACATAGGTAGAAATGTAGGCATCCTCCCCACCTGCTCCCTCATCTACTGATTTATATCAACATGTGTATGTGGATATGTGTGCTCAAATATTTAAAACCAAATATTTGTTTTTCATATTTGATTTGGACAGCGAGCACCCTTGCTCCAAACAAATATTTGTTGTTCATAGCTCCTCTATGAACAATCTCAATGGCTTCGTTATAGGCACATTGTTTTTCTGTGGCCATCTTGGCTAATTCGACTCAGGGGCATGAACTGCTGAATACTGTTGATCCTGGAACGGACGACTAGCCCAGCCTAGCCTTGACCCAGTCTTGTCACCCACATTTCTACTATTGACACGCTCTAGGTTCTGCAGAACTCTGGACTTGTCAAATGTCGTGAAGAACACCTGTGTCCCCTGCTTCAGATTCTGCAGCACTTGAGGTCCTACAGTGTCCTCTCGCATGTGTGGGCACTGTGTGAGTCTGCAAGGGCTGCGCGGAGCCTGTGAGTGGTTGGCCTCCCTCCACCTCTTCTTGCTTCGAGAGTCAGATCAGCTTTGCCTGGGGAGTCCAAGAGCGAGATGGAAATGCCGTATACTATGAGCCCCTGGAGACACATAAATCAACTGATTTCCTGTATCTGGAATATTATTCCATTCCCTTCTTGCCAAAAATCCTCAAACCCAGCTCAGTAGTTATCTGACCCTGTCGCTAGAACCTCCAGGCTGAGTTATCCTCTCCCTCTGTCCTTTGTTAACATTTCATACATTGATGAAGGAACAGGGATCTCCTTACCTAATGCCTCCTGGCAACAGGGCAAACATTTCCGCTGGATCAATACTGTCGCTCTGTGTACAGTCCCAATGGTTTTGTATCAAATAAACTTAAAGGCATAATCTATTGGGTCATCTGCAAACTATACATGCTGAAAGAGTATTTAAAATTAATATGGTACTCACCTCTTGTGTGAAAATTCATCTGACCTCACCGTGAAATGAGGCCCCAAAATATCATAATCAGATTTTATAGAGTTGTGGTACTTTAATTTCAGTAAGGTTTCTTATATTGTATTGAGTAAAATGGAATGAAGTCTAGACTATCGATAAAGTATTTTCCTAAAAAAATAAGGGTATAAATACGCACCACTGGTAGGACTCTGTCATAGGTTAATGGAGTCCATTGGCAGGCTCTCATTGGGGTTGATTTGAAGGGCATGCAGGACAATTCCACAAAAAATACATTTTCCCCGTTTCCCAGGATCTTGCAAATGTTCTAGGTGTATCTGAGTCCACAGAATGTGCATTATGGCCTTATTAGCCAAAAAGATTCTAAAATGTGTGGGATGTGCTGGTGCATTGAGGGAAAAAGATTCCTCTCTTTCTTTCATTGAACCCTTTTTATAAGCTGTCACAGTGCACAGAAGCTAAGGTAGAGCCATATAAAGACAAAGCTGCTGGGGGCGCCTTGGATGGGCCCACCCACTGCGTTCCAGTAGAACAGGTAGAAAGCCGCAGTGGGATGGCACCTTCCTGGGAAGGGCATCACACCACTCTGGGGCCTCAGTCTCTTGCTCACCCTCTTTGCTGTGAATGTTCTTGGGGACAACTCTGTGCACCCACGGCTTGTCTCCACACAACAGGGAAAACCAGTGACTCCGGACTCACTTTAGTGCAGTGGTTCTCAGCCTTCCTAATGTCTCCTACTGCTGCAACCCTTTAATACAGTTCCTCATGGTGTGGTGACCCCCCCAACCATATAATTATTTTTGTTGCTACTTCCTAACTATAATTTTGCTACTGTTATGAATTTTAATGTAAATATCTGATATGCAGGATGGTTACAAAGGTGAGGACTGCTGCTGTAGTGTATCTGAGGCAGATGGACTGAGTTATCAAAGGTGTGCCTTCTCAAAGAATGCTGTTGGTAGGGAGCAGGGCAGAAAAACCCTTACTCTGCTTCTGTGTAAAGTGAGGTGTAGTGCAGTGCATAGACATAAGTACATCTGTGCTATTAAAATTTCATGGAGGTTTGATTAGAAAAAAATATCTGGAAAGTCTCCTTGGCAGATGATATTGAAAAGGAGGGGGGTTCTTTCTTCCATATCGTAGTGGATGCCATAAGGCTTGATTGCAGAAAAGGGGAAATGTAATGAGAACTCCACTGCTTGGAGAAGTTGGAGTAATGGAGACAGCAGGCAGCAGTGAGCCCAAGGGTCTGTGAGCTTAGAAGTGGACCTAGTGAATTTCACAGTTCTGCAGTAAGTGGCCAGCACAGAAGGAAGACTTTGCCTCTCTTTAATATTGCTCTCAAATGTATTACTTCTTAGGGACCCATTGCCAACACTTAAAGACATCTCAGTCATATTCCCTCCCTTTCCAGACATTTGCCATGATGCAGAAAATTTTCCTTTTTATAATTAAGTCTCATCATTTTCTTAGTTTAAATTTTGATTTCAAGTTTGAACCCAACACTAAACTTCCTTCTTCCCCGTGGCCTGTGACTCGGGGACACTCAGGAGGAAAGGGAATGGGGTTCTGCTCTCCCCGTTGCCTCCTCCTTTTCCCACTTTGCCTCTTCCAGATTTGGAGCAGGAAAAAGAAGAGTTATCAAAAGGGGAAGCTGATTTGCTGAACCAGCTTTGCTATGTTAGTGTTCTCTTGGCTGATGCTCGCTGGCAATCAGAGCTGACTCTGTGGCAGGTGTTTGAGCATGAATGTTGGTCTGTTGGTGCTGCCAAAGTGAACCCTTTGGGGGATGCTCGGCATTGCACAGCTGTCTGCTCTAGGACAGTGTCCTCCAGCCTCCCACTGGCCTTCCAAGCTCCTTCCCCAAGGGTTATAGCCCCATCTCCTAATGTCAAAGTTCTCCCAGGTTAACACTTGAACATACTATACCCTAAGATAGGCTGAAGTCTGGTGCCTTCTCTCACTGTCCATGTAACTAAGGAAAAATGTGTTCTTATCACAGCAAGTAGAAGGACATAGGCAGCTCCCTCTCCCTCCTCTTCCCTGCCGTGAATGCTCTCCTTGGTTTTGACTACCCCAAGCTTCCCTGGCCTTCAGAATCTTCTAGTTCATCAGCAAATATAACTAACTCACTGTGTTCATGTAGACACTTAAACTTGGGAACATAACAAGAACCCCAAGAATTTTCCAACACATGGTCATGTTTAAATGGCAGTGTTGCAGGAGGACCCAAACACCGTACTTAAGAGGAAAAGCGCTTTTATTTCAGCCGGCGAAGCTTACGGCACAGGCACAGAAGAATTCAAAATGGCCTTCCCAACTGATTTGGTCTTTCCCTTTTTATCTCCAGTCAAAAAGTTCCAACCACAGGTACCTTTCTCATTAGTCAATTTGAATCAAGCCAGAGAACCTGTTTCCAGCCCCCACAGAACTACAGCATTTCAGAGAAGTGGAAATTTCCAAGTTCCAGGAAGTTAAGTCTATAAATTCCCATGAGCTGAGTCACCATGGAGAGGACCCTGCAGGTGTATCCTTCTGGTCTCCTTGAGAAGACCTGTTCTCCTAGACCTCACCCTTCTTTGGTACCCTCTTTCAGCAGGAAAATAAGTCAAGCTCTTCAGATCAAAAAGCATTCAGCCAAAGAGTAGGGTGCCTGTTATCCGGCAATCCCTGGGAATGGCTCCTGTGGAACCCACCTCACCTAGCCTGAAATGCAGGACACACCTTCACTGTTTGTGAGATGAGCCGCTAGGTGAGTGATTACGTGTTAGCAACACACAGTCACGGTTCCCAGTAAATGTCCTTGAATTTCCTGTCTTCTTTATAAGCCACAGGAGGGTGATCAGGAGGTTATCACCAAACAGGATATGCCAACTTTATTGTAAGTCATAAAAGATGCGCTCAGAGATTTGTAAGAATGTGGGGAGAGATTTGTAAGAATGCTATTGTCCTCAGCCCCTATGCAGCATCCTGTCCAACAAACACTGATGGTGCCCAGGACTAGTTTTCTCTTCAAGGTTTGGAGAAAAGTATTTAACTCTGTGTTACATAAAATATTAGTTATGAGAAAAAAAAATACTTTATTCTACAAACTTTCTATTCTCTTCCTTTTAATTATTTAGGCCAAATAACTTCACTATGAATTTTCAAATTCAGGTTTTAAACCCTTTCATTGCTACCTGGAAGCCCTGAAGCCCCTGGGGCCCATAATTATAAATTAGTATAACAAAATAGCTCAACTATACCACCCACGGCTAAGACAAGTGGACTTCTCTCTTCAACCTTTGAATCTAACATTGTTGGGGTGTCTTTCTGAATGAAAATGAAAGTATGTATTCTGTTTATTATGCAAACAGGCTCCTTCCTGAAGCAGCCACACCTGCCTCTACTGGTGTAAACCAGGCCTCCAGCACTTGGGTTGCCCTGACCTCAGAGCTCTGGCCCACGCCTTCCCCCAGCTGGCTGACACTTCTAGTCTAGTCCCAGATCCCTCAGCCTGTGTGAGCCTGTAATGGGCAGCACTTTTCCTGGTGCTTGAAACAAAATTTTTGTAAGTAGGACTAGCCTCATGCTCTCCTACCTGCCATTTACCTGCCATTTGCAAAACAACTTTTAAGCTTGTGCACAGAAGGTATTAGTATTTACTGCCTCATTTCTTCCAGAGCTGCTGTGTTCCACAGTCGGCAGAACTGTTTACGAGAGACTCCACTCCAGAGGTGAGAGCACACCTTGAAACAGTCCATCTGCTTCGTGGAGGTCCTAGTGACCTTCACCACCATCTCCCATTCTTACTGTTTTATAAATTTAGCTCCCACCCTAAAGATGCCTATCTTGGGTTTTTAGGAGAATTGATTTAGGAAATTGACTTTTGAATAATTGAAATTGTTGTAATTGGTCACTGAGTTATGTTGATTATTATTTAAAATAAGGGTTAATGTGGTCTTTGCTTTGAATTTTTATGTATAAAATTTTGATTTTGGAAGTGAAAGAACAAAGAGCAGAACACTCTTAGAGAGGCTACTCTGTTGTCCAAAATCGCTGGCCTTCTGACAAAGTTGGGTGGACCTGTCCCTGTCTCTGCATATTGGCTGACAGTGACAGGCGGCCAGAGGCTCTCCATCCATTCAGTAACAGATGGAAGGACACCTTCCGTGAAATACCAGGCACCCATCAGGGAGATAATTGGGAAGTGCTTTCCGCAGTGATCCTCAGATTCCATCCCGGAATGGAGCTCTGGGCCTTCTCTGTGGACCCCTCCCCCGCCATCTCGGCCTTCTCTGTAGACCTCCGGCCCCCCTGCCACCCCATGTGGGTCCTTCTCCTCTGTCAGTGTTCCTACTCTCCTGATCTGACTTTCTTTGGTTGTTTTGGTTTCTTACTCTCCTGATCTGACTTTCATTGTTGATTTTGTTAGTTATGTAGCAGGGCACAGTTTTCTTCTGATTGCTTGTTTATTTTGAAACCTATGTTTGAAGCCTATGTTTTTGTAGGTCCGGAACCTATGTTTGAAACCTATTTTGAAGCCTATGTTTTTGGTAGTCCAGAAAACTCCAGAGAAAACAGTGGGTTGACTTTGGTCTATGGCTGATTCCTGGTGTACACTAAAGGCACCATGAGCCTAGTGGGCAGCTGGAGCAGGACATGGTAACTCCACACGGAGCCTGTACCACAGATAGCGGTTCTCTGGAGTGAAACCCGTGCTTTTAGAGAGCGTTCTTTTTCTCCTCTGTAAACACAGCAGGTTCTTCAAATGCAGGAAGCAAAACATTTCTTGTGTTCTGACTTAAGATATGGAGAATGAGTGCATGTCTGTTACAAAGTTGTTGCACACTTTCTGAGCAGGTAACAGATGATTGTGGATTGTATAATTCATTCCACTGACGAGGTGGAGAAATCACTCTCTCTTACTTCCATTTCTTCATTTTTTTGTTGAGACACCATGTATGCCATCTGAAATGTTTCCTGAGCTTCTTCTAGTTGGACTCTACCACAACACTTTATTCTGAGGAAATCACTCCTTAAATCGGCAGCATTTGGGAACAGAGGAAAACAGACCTGTCCTAATGCAGGCCCAGAGTCACAGCCCGGCCTGTGGATCTTATTTGAGGAGGTCTGATGTACAAGATTCATCAAAGGAAGATTGGCCTGTGTTCTTTTTTCTTTCTTTTTTTTTTGTTTTTTACAATCAATTATTTCCTGTTAAATGCTGAGTGTAATTCTATTTTTGCAAATAAGAAAAAGGCTAAAAGCGACATCTAATTTTAAGGAAAAATAAACTAATTGTTACAGAATGGGCCAAAAAGAAAACAGACATTTTCTTTAGGAGGAAAAAAGATATTTTACTTTCCAGTAAAAAGTGATCTTGTTTTTTTTTTTTTTTTTTTTCTGATATAAAGAAAAGCAAGAAATGTGGATAGAAGAGCCAGGTGGCCTTGGAGAATGCCTCCCGGGCAGCGAGTGAGCCTGCCATACAGCCACACCCGCCGCCTGTGTGACGCACAACAGGAGGGGGACTTGTCCGTCCCTGGATGTGGCCTCTGCAGAGTTCTTGTCAATCAAACCACATTCATCTAAGATTAAGCACGGGAGAGGCCAGGCGCAAACAGGCCCACGTGAAATGTGCTTTATGGGATTGCATCACTGCAGACTGAGCATAGTCTCAATCTTAAATTTGAGTAGCCAAAAGCTGCTTTGAATTGTTCTCATTAGTAACCTGAAGAGTATTAATTGTTGATAGGATAAATGAAGTACACAAGTTTCATTGCAGTTCTTCTTTTTTTAATCAGTGGTGTGTGTGCACACGCCCATTCTTACTGTGATTTTGGTTTTCAAGCTATGCAGTGCTTATGGTAGAGGGTGTCACTTCCATATTCCAAGTGGTTCCCTTCATCAGATTCTCTGCTAATCTGAGAAATCTACTTCAGAAGGATTCTACAAACAGGTACGTTTTCATTTGAAGGAAAAGGCTTTCCCACAAATCTTAGTCACTGATCTAAAAAAGAATAGATATAAACTGATACTAAGTCTTTTTCAGAAATGTTCCTATTCTTCAGGTATTTGGGCATCAATAGAATTCTCTGTCTCTCTCTCTCCTTTCTGCCCCTAACTTTGGAAAGTTAACATTCTGGGCACCTCCTCTGTTCACCCAACAATGATCTTTTGTGTCTTCATCCCAGCTGAAGAGCCTGGCACAGAAAACAGCCTGGTCTATTCATGCCAAGGGTAATTTTACATACGCAAGTCTGAAGCCAAGATTCATGTCTTCCTGCACACATGCTCCCTCAGCTACATTCTGGTTATGTGCAAACTCTGGGATCCTGATGCTGAGAACATGTTCCTGATCAATACATCTGCTCTGGCTCCCAAAGCTACCCCTTTGTTGCAGCTTAATCATCCAAATGAATTTTTATTAGAATGACATTTATTTGGCCCAACTAGAAGTCTTCCCATGGGCCAGAGATGGCGTCACCTGTGCGGGTGGTCCTGTTGGCTCCCTACCCAGGCAGGGCTCCTGCCAAGCTTGAGAAAATCCCTCCTTTGCCTTCCAGACTGGCTAGCCAGCCATTTAGGACTGGCTCCCCTTTGGAAAGGAAACTCTAGAACTCTACACTTTCACTGGCCAGACCTTTTAAAATAAACTCAGTGTCCTTGGTGCTGGACATTGTTCACAGGTGCCTTTCTTTGTGTAGCCATCCTGGAGAAAGGCCCCTTTCTTTGACCACTAGGATGAGGCGTACACAAATGAACTTTATCGAAGGTGCACCGGTGGACCCACAGCCATGACAGATGAGGACTGAAGGAGGGGGCTTGGGAGAAGCTGTCGGACTAGAGGTGATACTGTGAAATACACCAGAGAAGTCCAAAGCCAGGGTCCTCTTCTGGATGTGGGCGAGCAGGGCCCCGGAGCCATCTCAGAGGGCGGGGGTGGGGATACAGGTGCTTTGGGATCACTCTCTACCAGGCTGCTTTCAAAGAATGGTGGCTTATCCCAGTTTCTGCCGCCCAGTGGAGTAAAAAAATAAGTGAAATCCAGCACCTCACACTGACACACATGTAGTGGTTTTTTCCTCCTTTCCAATTTATTTTCTGGTGATTTAGAAATTTTTACTTTGCAATTTTCCTTTGTCCCAAGAAGCAATATCACCTTTTTATATATCCATTTTACATTATTATGTAACTAAAATGCATAGGATCATGTAACTGGTCATGGCACTATTCTCTGGATCCCACTCCCCTGAAGATATGAATAGTGGGATATCCAAGTTAATTTTCCATCATATCTTAACCTTTATTTGGGTATATTTGGGGTCTAATTTAAAATAAACTTTCTTCTCCCCAAATCATCAGAATGTGTAATATAAGCTTTTCTTGATAGCTTGAATGTTAAACAATATCCTAGTTGGTAACATGTTCAGTTGAGGCTTTATTTAGTGAATATTATATTGAAAATATCTAGTGAGGCCATGTCAGAAACACAAACTAATAACAGATTTAGCTGCTTACTTCTCTCCGAAAGAACACCAATTATAAATGGGAGATAGAGAAACAAGGGTTTTTGTTGTTCATTTTTCTTTTAAAAAACTTTTTTTAAAATTTCAGAATATTATAGGGGTATTTAATATTCTGAAATTTAAATATATGTTTAAATTTAAATATGCTTATGTTTTAGATACATAATTTGCTTTTGTGCATTTTATAAGTACAAAATTAGAAGTGTCCCCTTCACCCAGAATTTGTGCATTGCACCAGTTAGGTGTGAGTTAACCCCCACCTTCCTTCCTCCCCCCAACACCTACTTGATTCCTGTTGAGTTTTACTTCCATATGTGCACGTGGGTGTGCATCATCTACTTCCAATGCAGTATTGAGTAGATGTGGTGTTTGTTTTTCCATTCTTGGAATACTTCATTTAGAAAAATGGTCTCTAGTTCCATCCAGATGGTTACAAAAGATGTTAGATCACCATGTTGATGGCTGAACAGGACTCCATGGTGTACATATAGCACATTTTGTTAGTCTACTTGCGCATTGATGGGCACTTGGGTTGTTTCCACATCTTTGCCACTGTAAATTGTGCTGATGTGAACATTCATGGCCAGGTGTCTTTTTGATACAATTTCTATTTTTCTTTTCTTTGCGCTTTTTTTTTTTTTTTTTGAGGTAGAATCTCACTATGTTGCCCTGGGTAAAGTGCCGTGGTGTCACAGCTCACAGCAGCCTCAAACTCTTGAGCTTAAGAGATTCTCTTGTCTTAGCCTCCCAAATAGCTGGGACTACAGGCACTCGACACAGTGCCAGGCTGTTCTTTGGTTGTAGTTGTCATTGTTTGGCTGGCCTGGGCTGGGTTCGAACCCGCCAATGTGGTTGACAAGCAAGCTGAGCTATAGGCACCGAGCCAGCAATTTACTTTATTCTTTGAGTAAATATCTGATAATGGGCTGCTGGATCAAATGGTAGGTCTACTTTTAGTTCTCTGAGATATCTCTGTGCTACTTTCCATAGAGGTTGTGCTAGTTTGCAGACCCACCAAGAGTGTATAAGTGTTCCTTTCTCTCTGCATCCACACCAGCAATTGTTGTCTTGGGACTTTTTAATAAGAACCATTCTCAGTGGACTTTGGGGGCATCTCATGTGGTTTTGATTTGCATTTATTTTCCTGATGATTAAAGATATTAAGCATTTTTCCATCTGTTTGTTAGCCATTAGACTATCTTCATTTAGGAAGTTTCTGTTCCTGTCTTTTAACTACTTTTCAATGATTTTTTTCTCACTCAGTTGCTTGAGTTCTTTGTAGATTCTGGTTGCCAGCCCTCTACGAGATGTATAGCATGCAAATATTTCTCCCGTTCTGTGGGATGTCTATTTACTCTGTTGATTATGTCCTTGACTGTGATGAAGAAATTTTTAATTGGATCAGGTCCTATTTGTTTACATTTGTTGTTGCCGTGATTACATTGGAGGTCTTCTTCATAAATTCCTTGGGCCAATATCTATAGGAATTTCTCCAACATTTTTTTTCTAGAATTCTTTTTTTAATTTTGAGACAGGGTCTCTCTTTGTCATCCCTGGTAGAGTGGTGTGGCATCATAGCTCACAGCAATGTCAGAGTCTTGGGCTCATGCAATTCTCTTGCCTCAGCCTCCCAAGTAGCTGGGACTACAGGCGCCTGCCACCATGCCCAATTATTTTTAGAGACAGTGTCTCGCTCTTGTTCAGGCTGGTTTCAAACTCATGAGCTTAGGTGATCCGCTGCCTCAGCCTCCCAGAGTGCTAGGATTACAGATGTGCACCACCATGCCCAGCCTTTTCTAGAATTCTTATTGTTTCATGCTTTAGGTTTAAGTGTTTTATCAATCATGAATTAATTTTTGTGACTGGTGAGAGGTGCAGATCCTGGTTCAGTCTTTTACATGTGGCTCTTCAGTTTTCCCCGCACCATTTAGGGATTCTTTACCCCAGTGTATGTTTTTATCTGATTTGTCAAAAATTGGATGGGAATATGAGGATGGTTTTATCCCTGGGTTATCTTTTCTGATTCTTTGGCCTGTGTCTTTGCTCTTATGCCAGCCCCGTGCCTTGTAGTATAGCTTGATGTCTGCTAAAGCGATACCTCTCATTTTGTGCTTATTACATAAGGTTGCATTGGCTATTCAGGGTCTTTTGTGGTTCCATATGAAATGTATAACTATTTTATATAGATTCACAAAAAGCGGCGTTGGTACAGGCAGTCCCCAAGTTGCAAACATCCAAATGACTTACAGCTCACACTTATGAACAGAGGCTATTACAGGTAATAGGTACCGTATATACTCGAGTATATATGGTAAGTGTATCTGTTCCCACTAACATACACATTCAACTTAAGAGCAAACCTACAGAACCTATCTGGTTTGTAACCCAGGGACTGCCTTTATTTTAATGGGGACTGCATTGAGTCTGTAAATCACTTAGGTGGTATTGCCATTTTAACAATGTTGATTAATAGTAATCTGTGAGCATAGGTTTCTCCATCTGTTTATTTCCCCTGTGATTTCTTTCTGTGGTGTTTCATAGAGAGGTTTTTTAATATCCTTAGTTAACTTTAAGAATTTCAGTTGTCCTTTGTGCTACTGTGAAAAGTATTGTGTTTTGATTCGATTCTGAGCTTGACTATTGTTGGCATATATGAAAGCTATTGGTTTGTGTACATTGATTTTGTAACCTGAGGCTTTGCTAAATTTATTTATCTATTCTAGTTGGTTGACTCTTTGGTATTTTCGAGATCTAAGGTCACACCATCAGCAAAGAGTTTGACCTCTTCTTTGCCCATTTGGATCCCCTTGGCATCCTTCTGTTTCCTGATTTCTCTGGCTAGGATTTCCAACAGAAGTGGTGAGAGTGAGCAATCTTGTGTGGCTAGTCCTAAGCAGGAATGCTTTCAATTTTTCCCCATGCAATATATTGTTGGCTGTGGGTTTGTTGTACATGGTATTTGTAATTTTGAGGTATGTCCCATCTATACCAATTTTGTTAACTGTTTTATCACGAAAGGGTGCTGAATTTTGCAAAATGCTTTTCCTATGTCTATTGAGAGAGTCATATGATCTTTGTTTTTACTTTTATTATAAATGGGAGATACAGAAACAAATTCTTTCATTTTTTTTAAAAAATTATCTGCATAAGGGATGAGAAAATAATTGCCATTTGATGAGGACACTAGTGCTATCAGGTAGATCTTATCCCACCAGTTTGAATCCAGTCAACAATACCAAAAAAAAATAAGGTGAAAATACTGGCTGGAATTTGGATCTTTTATTGGAATCAAAATCAATGTGCTCTGCCTGGTAAGTAGGGATTAGGATGCTATTTCTATAAATAGCCAGAGACTAAATACATTAGACTTTGAGAGCTATGGGTTCTCATTTTCAGCTACTCAGCGTTGGTGTTGCAGGAAGAAAGCAGCTAGAGATATATAATATCTAAACAACTAGCTGTGTCTGTGCTTCAATAACAGTTTAATTACAAAACTAGGTAATAGGGCACATTTGGCTCAAGGGCCACAGTTATTGGTCCCTTGAATTATACTGTGTCATTTCTCCTTAAAATAGCAAACTTTTTCTCACTCTAATATAGCCACATTTTCCATCTTTGTTTTATTCATTGCTACAACTCTTCCCTCTCATGCCGTTCCTCATAAATTCTAAAATATAAAACTACCTTTATAAGTTTCTGCTGTCATCATACTTCATTGTAGGGTTAGCCTGATTATGTCAGAAAGTTACAATCCTGTTCAGAATTGCCTATTAAACAGACTAGTTTGTGTTCTTATTTGGGGAATGACGCCTTCAGGCATAATTTCTGGAGAGATTAGAGAACTGAAGAATGCATGAAAACTGTGTGTTTATTGCAAATACGCCGTGAGATCACCAGACCCGAAAGTCAGAGCAATGAAAAGTAGCTACTATTTGAGCAAAGTTTCTGAAAGATAAAGATGAAAGGAGTTGAGAAAGAGAAAAGACAGCCATCCTCATCTCCGGTTAGCATAGTAAAATGAAGAATAGGCAGCTAATTTTTAATTGAATAAACACAATTTTGCAAGTTCGCAAAATTCAGGAGAAAATTCCCGTGACCATATTCCAATTCTAACAAGTTTTGCATTGTGAAGCGGATTTGAGTTCTTGCCATATGATAAGCCACCTCCTTCAGGGTACCCCAAAGTGACCAAAAAAGTGGAACTTGAAATTTCTGTTTATATGGTCGTGTGTCCATTAACAATGGGAACAGGCTCTGAGAAATGCATCATTAGATAATTTCATCTTTGTGCAAATACCCAAGATGGACTTGCACAAGCAGATGGTGCTGCTTACTGTCCACTAAGGATGTAGCTCCAGGCTACAAACCTTATACACCATGTTACCTTCTGAATTCCATAGGCACCTATAGCACAGTGGCAAGTGTTTGTATATCTGAATTTATCTGAACATGGAAAAAGTATCATAAAATGGTATAAAAGATAAAAAGAAAAAATGGTACATCTACATAGGGCATTTACATGAATGGAGCTTGCCAGACTGGAAATCGCTCTGGGTAAGTGAGTGGATGAACGTGAAGGTCTAGGATATTACTGCACACTAATGTAGACTTTATCAACACGGTACACTTAGGCTACACTAAATTTATAAAAAATAATAAATAAACTACAATATTATCATGGCCATAATGTCAGTAGATGGTAAGAATTTTTTTTTTTTTTTTTTTTTTTTTTTCCGGAGAAAAAACAAAGCCAAACTTTTATTCAATACCACAAAGGTGAAATCACTTGAGTCTTTCATAAAAGGAACTGAATCCACATAAAAAGCAAGAAAAATTTTAGTACGCCACAATTAACAATTAATTGGAGAGAAACCAATCCAATATAAATATATCAAAATATGTGGTTATTTATATATATCATCAGATAACATATAACTTTCTCAAGGGGAAGGCTGAAGGTTGAATCCCCAGCCTGACTCAGCTAATTTAACATTAGTGAAACCCAATTAGTGCATCTGACTCAGAATTTCCTCAGATATAAAAAACAACATGTATAATCTAAGAACACTATAAATGTGATGATAATTGCTAGAGACTATTTTTCTTAGCAGTGGAAAAATATGATATTTTCAAGGAAAATGTCAATACTTTTAATATTTTCAATGAAAAAATTCTGAGAACACTATGTATGTACTCTTTGAGAAATAAGGTTTTATAAAATACAAACACTGGAAAATTTTAGACATTATCAGATTTTTTGAGCTGCATTTTAATCTTATGAGTCCATCCTTGTGTATGCAATGTATTATTCTTCAAAACATTATTATTTGGTGCATAACACACACATACATGCACACAATCAAATGTATTGTCTGCTGCAGAGGTAAGCATTATTTATGATGCTAATGTTCATCAAGATTACAGATTTTAATACACGGAACTAACCTACATATGAGAAAGGGAAAATTTAATTATGGTTGCAGAAATAAACGTAAATGCCAGCATTGACAGTATTCAGATCAACAAAGAGATGATAGGTTGGGAGAAGGTCAAGAAAAAGGGCATGAGCAGGTATATTAATATCCATATCTTCTGGGGAGGGGGTCCAGGAGCCTCCACTTCAGACCTCTGTATGAATTAGGGGATTGGTCAATATTTAAAGTCTTACAGATGACCAGTTATTAAAATTATCAATGTAACTAAATTGTGAGGCTTACCAGAAGGAGAAAAGGATGATACAAGGAAGGCACAAAGCTGGAAGTTAAGAAATAGCTACATAAACATGTTTAAAGTTAGGGAGATGGAATCATAGCTTAATTCAAAACGTTCACTTTTGACAGTATTAGTTCCATGGAGTGTCATCTATATAGTTGAAGATTTTCTTCTGTAGAGGCGTGAAGCTGATAACTTTTTGTTTGTGCAATTCATGTCATTGTACCTGTAACCACTAGAAATAATTAATGTATTTATCACTTACACATTTTCCAACATAATGTAAAAGCTGCCACAGGGATGTTGCAATTCCCGTTGTTTGGGGTTATTTTGAGAATATAACACGTCTACTATCTCAAAGTGTCAGCCAGCTTTTCATCATATCAATCTCAGGTTACTTTTTTTGTAGTTCTTCAATATTCGTGGTGGTATTGGTGCCATAGACATGAGATGTGCATGTGTCCAGCAAGATGGAGAATCGTTTTTATATGTGGAGTCTGACAGTACTGAAATTTGCAGCTCATAGATAATTCCTCTTTGAGATTTGTTTCTTCTCAATTAATTTTCAAGTGAAGCATAGCCTAGAAATGGGCTTAAATTATTAATGTATATGTTAGTTAAACAGTTTAGGAAAGAAAACATTTTCTTCTTGATCACATACATACACCTAAAAAAAAAAAAAAAAAGGCAATATTTTTGTTCTTTCTCTAAAGTCCTAAGAATGATCAAAAGTCTCGGGGGGGGGGGGGGGGATACTATTTTTAAAAAAGATAAGAAGGAAAGTCTACTTTTTTTTTTTGCCGTTTTTGGCCGGGGCTGTGTTTGAAACCACC
>CAUYPK010030412.1:0-66664 GCA_963574355.1 Loris lydekkerianus
GGAAATGGAACTGAATTCGGACAAGAAAAAGGAACTGAAAAAGGAAATGAAAATGGAATGGTAATAGGATAGGAAAAAGTAAAGGAAAAGTAAAGGAAAAAGGAAAGGAAAAAGGAAAGTAAAAAGGAAAGGAAAAAGGAAAGGAAAAAGGAAAGGAAAAAGTAAAGGAAAAAGGAAAGGAAAAAGGAAAGGAGAAAGGAAAGGAGAAAGGAAAGGAGAAAGGAAAGGGGAAAGGAAAGGGGAAAGGAAAGGGGAAAGGAAGGGAAAGGAAAGGAAAGGAAAAAGGAAAAAGGAAAAAGGAAAGGAAAAAGGAAAGGAAAGGAAAGGAAAAAGGAAAGGAAAGGAAAGGAAAGGGTCTCTATCCTTTTTTAAATTGTGCATAGAAACATGTGACTCTTATCATGTTTTATCTAGCACTCATGCTTTATTAATTTAGGTTCTTTGATTGTAGGTATATAAATTAATACCGGATAACTTAAGACACAAAGAAGTTTGTTGGAAAGATATGAGGGACTCCCTAGCTAAAACAGTGAGCTTCAGAGAAGACAGAAATTGCAGGAGCTTTGGGAATCTAGATGCCAGGATTTGATGGATAGTCTCTTAGCGTCTCACCATTATTCCAGTCATTTGTGATAACTGCTCTATACAGTTCAAGATCAACCGTGCTCAAGGCATGGGCTACCCTCGTAGTCAAGGGATGCAGAGGACCTAGCTGTCTTATGAAAATGGCAGCCAGGGAAAATAAAGGTGCTGTGAGAAAAGAGGAGGTGCATGCTTGGCATATCAAAACAACAGATGTCTTCTAAGTTTTTATTTGCTACTATTGTATAAATTAAATTTCAAGACCATGTTAGGAACTCCATAAATGTTACATACATTTAAACACTGAGTGTTAAGTAAGGAGCTATATCTAATTCAATCTTTGTTACCTTTCTCCTATGGGTTAGACCAGGCGTCCTCAAACTTTTTAAACAGGACCGGACTATAGTTTAAAACAAAAAACTATGAACAAATTCCTATGCACACTGCACATATCTTATTTTGAAGTAAAAAACAAAACGGAAACAAATATAATTCACACCACTTCATGTGGCCTGCGGGCAGCAGTTTGAGGATACCTGGGTTAGACACAATGTTGCATAAGCTAGGTGATGTCTCTGCCTTCATAAAGTTATATTATTCTTTATAGCCCCTATAGGATTTTCATAGTGACTACACAATATTTTTTTTTAATTTTTTTTTATAGCTGTGTACATTGATACGATCATGGGGCATCATACACTAGCTTCGTAATATTTTTGGCACATGAGTCAATGAAAGAATAAATGAATCAATGCAAATCATTCACTTTTATTAAGCTATGAATACTCTTCCTGACAATTGATGTTATCTTTCTTTCATGTCATTTTTTGCATTGGAGGAACTCATTATTTCTTCTTTTACTATCACATAACTTTCTGTATATTGATATACTTTTACCTGCGACTAAGAGGTAAGCTGCCTTGAAGGAAGGGGCCCTCCAAGTCAATCCTTTTTCTGGTATGTACAACGGATAGTATCTTATATAGAGCTGGTTGGGGATAAACAAAAATGCTTGGTGATACTATGTGTTTCATGCTCTATCGTAGGTTAACCATCCAGCATCCGTAGTTCTGGGAGATATACAATACTACTCTGTGCTTCAGCCCCCTGCACTCCGTTACTCCTTATTAGGTTGGCAACAGAGAATGAGAACTATGCTCTTGGGCGGACACTGAAACCCAGCCAGCCTTAATGTATTCCACCCACAGCACCCAGTCTCCCCAGCCAGTGCTCTCCAGGCAAGAAAGTTCACGTCCCATTACATAACTCAACATTTAGGATGCAGAATGGGTTCAAAATCAGGACATTTTCACCATTCCTGGCAAACCATTTGGCATCGTTGTGGCCTCATGTGTTATTATGGGGAGAGGATCTTTTGGAGATGCTCCTTCCAGTGACACAGTATATGTCAGCTGTCCTCCATGACCTATAGGATCATAGAGCTTCCCCGGAACAATCGTAAGATCATAGATGGTTAGGATGAAAAGGTACCTGGTTGTGAGGCAATATTGCCCTATGAAAAAGCTTCCTTCTAAGCAGCTATCTGACCACTCCACTTAAAAGTTTGTTTAATTTGCACCAGCTTGCAAAATGCAAAATCTGGTGCCCAAAGTATCCCTAGGCAGAGGTAGAGCCTCCTAACCTCCTATGACGTTGGCACACTGGAGAATTCCAGCTGCCTGTCTGCTGTGGGTGGCTGGTGTTACTTGGGAAAATTCCACTGTATTTATTTATTAGACAATTTTTATCACCTATTGAGTGTTTACTATTTGCCAAATCCTATTCTAATTCACATACATTTTATCATTTACTACTTCCAATAAGCCTCTAATTTCTTTTTCCTATTTCATGCATGAAGAAGCTGAAGTTCAGGGAGCTTAATCAGTCTTCCATGAGTCATTTGTGGTTAGTGGCAGAGCGGGGCAATGAATCCAGGTCTGTCCAACTCCATAGCCGTGCCTTGAACCATGCTACCCCGAAAGTCTACTAACAAACCCTTTCATTCCCTGCTGGGAAGTACTATGTGGGCCAGGTACTATGTTAAGTGCAGTACATGAATCACTCATGTGATACTGATCTGATATCATGAGGTATGGATATAATTATTATCCCTATGTTATAGAGCATATAGAAGCTCATGCCCATAATCCCAGCACTTTGGGAGCCTGAGTTAGGAGGACTGTTTGAGTTAGGAGTTCATGACCAGCTTATAGAATATAGTGAAACCCCCATCTACAAAAACATATAACAACAACAACAACAAAAGTTATCTGGGTATGGTGGTATGCACCTGTAGTCTCTGTTGCTGGGGAGGCTGAGGCGGGAGGTTTACTTGAGCTCAGGAATTCAAGGTTACAGTGAACTATGCCTGGACCACAACACTCCAGCCTGGGCAATATTGCAAGACCCTATCTCTAAAAATAAATATAGAGAAAAAAATAGAGGCTAAGTATGTCGATGCCTGCTGTGGGGCATCCCATTCTCATCACCATTCATGTCAGTACCACTGTGGCACACTGTTACATGTGAATAAAACCAGCAGGGACTACAGATTGAAGGTACAAATGCTTGCAAGAGGTGGGCTTCCCACAGCTGCAGCAAGAGCCCTGAGCAACCTCTGCCATGGCCTTTCATTGACGCATTATACAACAGGTGTGGGGGCCCATGTACTGGAGCTAAGTGCTTAATGATCACTACGTGCTGTTTCCCCATGGGCTAGACTCCCACCCTGCTGCACCACGAATGTCCAAAGTATAACACCTGCTTGCTAACAAGCTGCCCATCTTAACTCATTAACGCATGCGGCTGCTTGGGGGCTTGGCTCCATGCTGGCTAGGAAACTGTCTTGCTCCCAGCACCTCCCTCAAGAACGGGAGGCTGTGCCCACAAGCCTGGTGCTCAGTCTCCTACATAACTAACTTGCTTAAGATCATGTAGTCATTAAGTACAAGATTCAGAATCCATACACAGGCATTCCAACTTTAGCGTCATCACTCTGATCCCCTATCCCAGGTACCTATGCCAGGTGTCAGGAAACATTTTCTGCAAAGGGCCAACTAGTGAATATCTTATGCTTTGTGAACCATATGGCCTCTGTTGCCACTACTCAGTACTGCAAACAGCCAAAGACAATATGTAAACAAATGAGCGTGGCTGTGTTTAAAACTTTATTTAGCAAAACTGGCAATGGGCTGGATTTGGCCTGTGGGCTGTAATCTGCAAAGGTCTACTCTATACCATTCTGCTACTGACAATTTGGGAGAGGTAACAATAACTTACAGTGTATTATACAATTTTTGATTCTCCACTCATTTTTTCTCTTGTGAATACCAAGTAATGTTAGTAGAACAGGAGTGATGACTCTTAAAACCAAGTGCAAATGAGAAACCAAGGGTCACACAGCTATGGAAGAGTAGAGTCAGCTGAGTCCACGTCTTCTTTTTCCGTATCTGTGGTTCTTTCAGGGTGACTCCAGATACTCACAATACAGAAAGGAGAAGGGGAAGGAACTCTGATAGGGCCAGTCAGTTGTTGGGGGTCCCAATTTGACTGAAGGCCCCTAGTTGCAGACTTTTGTATAAGAGCCATGGGGCTGAGAAGTTTTGGGGGTAGGAGGTGGGGTTAACTGAAGAGCCCTGGTGGCAATGACATCTACCTAGCTCTGCCTACCGTGTGGCCTTTGAGAACTAGCACGTGAACCAGACAAAGCAGAACAAATAAAACCAAAGACACCAGCCAAAGGGAAAGGCTGTGGGAAAGAGCTTTGGAGGTTCCCCTTCCTCTGGACTCAGTCACCCAGACCCCACATTCAATACAAAGCAACTCACATTGCACTTACACAGCATGCATCCTTTATTAAATGAAGTCAGATCCTCTCTCTGGCTATCTTAATTCCTGCTCCCTAGGTGAGTGGGAGAAAACAAAATTTTGTTTCTTATTTGCTCTCATTTCCCTATTAAAATCGAATAAACACGCAAATGGGTTTTCCTAAGCCAAGCAGCAAGCTTACAGCACACGCATGAACTTGGTCAGCACCTGTGAATCAAGACAAAGGTTTATGGAAATCTACAGATGACAGCCAAGGGGGCCCTAAATCAGTGAAGTTCATCTTCCACTAGGGCAGCGGTTCTCAACCTGTGGGTCGTAACCCCTTTGAGGGTTGAACGACCCTTTCTCCTTTCACAGGAGTAGCCTAAGACCATCAGAAAACCATTTCCGACGGTCTTAGGAACTGAGATACCTCTCCTCATGTTTGGAGGTCACCACAACATGAGGGACTGTATTAAAGGGTCGCAGCATTAGGAAGGTTGAGAACCACTGAACTAGAATGTTTCCATCGAGGAGCTGAAAGGACAAACCTGAAGGATAAGGTAAAGCTATAGAATACCTAAGATTCTAGGGTCCAACGACACCACCAGGAACCAAATTCCACTTGGTCTGCATCTGAATTCACTCCTGACTCCTGCCTTCTGCTGATCTCCAGAGCTGTGAGCAACTAATCAAGTTGAGGGATGGACACAGGAAAAGCTGAATCATTTTTCTTTCTGCTTTTGTAATCTGTGGTCTCAGAAAAGCATGCTGAGAAAAATCGCATCTGAAACAAATGCTTGGCCAATAGCCTTGCTAGGAACATGCACTGGTCTTTCTCTTCTGATAGGAGTGTGAGATCAATCAAAATGCTCACAAGAGCACTTTACAATCTAAGGTTGCAAGCTCTGACCCGGGCTCATCTCTCCTCCCAAGTCTGCTCACTGCCCAAGCCCCCGCTGCCTGCTGTCTTTCGCTCGCCTTTCAGGAGGTTCCAACTTTCTTGCCTTTGCTTTTACACAGCTGTTCTCTCCTAGAAAGCCTTTCTTTAAGTGGCTTGACCCCTTCTCACTCTTCAGACTTCAGCTTTAAATGTTCTCTCTTCAGAGAGGCCATCTCTAAAATATGTATCTTTTATTCTCTACTGCACTACCTTATTTCTATGTAGCTTATCTTCATCTTTAATTATTTTGTTTCATTTTCGGTTTATTTGTTTAATTTCATTGCCCCCATTAGGGCAAGAATCATGTTTACTTTATTTACCACTGCAGTCCTGGTGCCCAGAGCACCCGGAGGCACGAAAGCCTATGTGCAGAATGGAGTAACCAAGCAAGCTGCGGGTTCTCTATATGACCTTAGGCAAGTCATTTCCCTTTTGGGAGTTCATGTCCTCATTTGCAAGAGAAGTGAGATTCAATTAGCTCTAGCACTCTACCGCTTCTCTAACCGTACACATTTTCTCACTTTCCTTTGTGCACAGGGGAGCCTGAGGTGTGAAAGCAGAGAGAACAGGCTGCCCAGCTCAGGGACTGCAGCTGAGGTCTCCCGCTGAACAATTTTCACTGACTGAGACTCTTTAGCAAAATCTCAGCTGCCTTCTCTGCCAAGATCCCACCCGGTGTTTAGTTCCCTTTGTGCCACCATTTGAATCACTTTTCAAAGTTTCCCAAAACATAGCAGGAAGCAGCTCCTCCTAAGTAACAGAATTCTGGAAGATATTCTGAGATTAAAAACATTTCTCACTACCCCAGAGTGTTCTTTTTGTATGTCCCTGCTAAAATTATGAGTTTCAGGAGTGTGTGTGTGTGTATGTGTGTGTGTGTGTGTGTGTTAGGGGGAATGAGATTCAAATTAATTCTGGGGAAAACAGCAATCAGGTAAGAAGGGAATATAAGGGACAGACACATGTAAAATATGGAATTGGCAAGAGCATAGGAAGAAAGCATAAAAATGAAAGTAATATACTAGTTTTCCTGCTTTTGTGTAACTCACCCACATAGAGCTCTAATTCACCTCTCCATCCTCATTCCTAACAGTCCTGCAAACACCCAAGGCTCAACCATGTTATTGCAGGCAGTAAAACATTTCCTTCCAGGTCTCCTCAAAAATGCCCCTCTATACCTAGAAAACTCCTACACATCCCTCAAGATCCCAGCCAGAGGTTGATTCCAATGGGAAGCTTCCCAATACTTCTAGAAATAATTGATTAATTCCTCTTCTAAGGTTCTAATGCAGTTTTTCTTTTAGCATTTATATTGATAGTCCATAACTTAGCATTTGCATGGTTGGAGTGCAATGGTACAATCATAGCTCACTGTAGCCTTGAATTCTTGGACTCAAGCAATTCTCCTGTCTCAGCAGCCTGAATAGCTAGGACTACAGGTGTGTACTGCCACATTAATTTTTTTGTAGAGACAGGGTCTTCCCATGTTGTTCAGGCTGGTCTTGAATCCCTTACCCAAGCAATCCTTCTACTTCCAGTCTCTCAAAGTGCTGGGACTACAGGTGTAAGCCACCATGCCACCATGCTTGACACAAGACTATGAACAAAACAAAACTGTGTCTGATTTGTTTTTAATGTCACCGAGCCAAGTCACATCACCCCTACAACATAGTAGATGTTCACTAACTGCTGAATATATGTTGATCTGCCCACCTACGAAGTGAGAATCCTAATGCCTTCCTTACCTGTTATGAGAATCCAATGAGAAAATGAGATTATCAGTCTGAGGTTCACTATCAAGGTAATATACATGCAAGACATCATCTTGTTTAAAGTGCATGACACAAATAGGAGATGGGTTTGACAGTACATTATTATCCCCTTTTTCCAGATGAGTTTCCAAGGGTTAACTGACTTGCTCTGAGTAGCACAGTCAATACATATCAAACTAAAACAAGGCAATGTAGTTGCCTGGCTTCTCACAGGGGCCTGCCCCCCGCCCCCCATCAGATCACACGTGCCTTTTAAAAATTAGCTGTAAGTTTGATTATGCTTGTTGATTGACTAAAGGAAAGAGGAATGCTAGTCCTTCTAAAGATGTCACAAACTCACCTGCTATTCCCACTTCTGCCTGCCCCCTGCCATAGTCTTTCGGGCTCTGCCTCTGTTCAGCTGTCACTGCACTTCATCATTGACCTTTATCACCTTATCCCTGCAGAGGTGACACTTTATGCTTGTCCACTTTCCCTTTTCTCACCCTCATGTATTCTTTACATAGCAGCCAGAAGGTTCTTTGGAAAATGGAAATCAGATCCTGTCATAACAGGGGCCCTCAAGCCCCTCAGAGACTTCTCACTAGTCTCTGAGTAAAATCTCAGCTCCTCTGCCTGAACCCACAAAGTCTGCACAGTCTGAGCTCTGCTGACCTGAACAAGTGCCTCATCCCTTTCCTGCATCTGCTTTTCTTCCCCTCCAGCACCCTGCTGGTTCCCTCTGCCTCACACTCTTCCCTTTGCCTGGCTGTCTTGCTCCGTCTTTCAAGCCCTACCCCGCACAGATATCCTGCTGCTCTCTGTCACAGCATTTAGTTTGTTCCCTTCACAGCACTTTACTCAGGTCATAATTAACAGTTAAAGCCCTTATCTCCACTGCAAGAGGATGGCAATTAGTAGGTTATTTGGAAAAGAAGGTTAAAATGGAGAGTTACAAGAAAAAAACATAAAACACTGAAGTACACATGTATTTATCAATCTTTTGATGTAGTGGGAACTTTAACACACATTTTTGGTATTCCCCAATATTTTATAGCTGTCTCATTTATACCTAATATTACGACAATTTTAATGATTCATCTAAGAGCCTTTTGAAAGTATTTAGTTTCCATATGAATAAAATGTCATTATTTCGAACTCATATTTCACCAGCTTACATAATTTTTACTTTGCCCAAATACAATAAAAACATGGCAGTATAAGTAAGTTTTACAATAGAGTTGGCTCCTGGTTCAACATGAACAAAGTTGATGTGAGCAGAACTATACGGGCTGATCAGAGAGGAGGCTGCTGGCCAGGAGCTCTCAGAACACAAGCGGCATCAGTGTGGGTGTTCCTGGAGAGCACGGAGAATGAGTTAGTCCAAAGAAATGGTTGAAGGAAGCTGATTATGAGCAACTCCATTGCGTCCAGTTATTTGTCGGCTTGCTTATTATCTGTCCCATTTTTTTCCTTTGCAGATCTCTCTAGCGTAGCCTGTAAGTTTGTTCTCTTTTTTCAGCCTGTGTCCTCAGGGCTGAGCACAGTCTTTGGAGGGCAAGTAAATGAATACACAAGTGAGGGAACCATTTCCCTCCTTAAGTGAAGAGCTTTTGCTTTCTCCCCTGTAAGAGAACAGGCATAGGCTATGCAAGCACAGTCATTTCCAAGCCCAAATTGTGTTATTTCTAAGTTTTGATTTTTTTCATAGGTTCTAGGCACAGAGCATCACCTTCCTGATCTCCGTTGCATGTCCCCACACATGCCAAACAACAACCACCATGGTCATAATACTACCCACGTTTCACCTGAGGCCACCTCTTGGTTTCAGAGTAACTACCCCCATTTTTACCCCCTATGTCTCCTCCAAGACAGGTCGGGAAGTAAGGCTGGTTATGGGCCATGGTGCTACAGCTGGGAAATCTCTGCTGGATTCATTTCTTTGGGGTCCTGTACAGGCCTGTGGTTGCCCTGGGCATGATAAAAGGGATATCTACTCTGAAGATCTGTGGTGAAAAGCTTGGACTTGCCTTGTTCAAGGCATTGGGACAAAAAGAAATTACCCCAAATTGCTTTAGGTTGACCTTTCTGATCCCCATATTGCTAAGGTTAAAAAAAGCCAAGATTAGGTGAGGGTCTCAGGGTCAAGAAGCTTTCATGGGTCTTTCAGTTCACAGAGCCCACAGTGTGGTTTGGAGCATCAATCACAACTAATAAACATTAGACTTCCCGTCCTTTAATATATTTCTTTGCACATCTCTCTTGCATATCTAAGAAAGGGGAGAGGGTCATTGAGGATTTGGGGAACCTGGTTACCCCATAGCTGTGGGAACAAATGATGATGATGATCATCATTGTTATTTCTAACATAACTAGTAGTTGCTTGTGTATATCAAGCCCTTTAATACAAGGAGCTGGACTACAGATTTCCCATTTATCAACCCTTTCAACCTCTAACAGCCCTGGGAGGTACACAGTATTATCATTGCCATTTTATAAAAGAGCATAGGTATTAATAGATGGGGGGGTCACAGAACTGATAATGGCAGAGCTAGAATCCAAATGCATTTATGTCCGATTCCACAATGTGAGTCCTCAGCACCATGCTAAATTACCTTGCAACATGTCCAATGCCATACCATTCCCCAAATAACTATTGATTCAATGTATAATATGTGGTATAGTGTGGGGAAAACAAAAATCAAGACCCCTATTTTTAAGAGGGGAATTCTAACATGATGAGAGAGACAGACTCAGGAACCACTAGTAAAACTTGTGAGAGAAAATGAAATAAGTTCTACAGTAGCAGCACAGCATGTTCTGTACATTTGGAGGAAAGGATAATTCCTTCTGCAGAGGAAGAACAGGGCAGGCTTTTAAGATGAGGGTCTTGAAGGACAAGCATTTTCTTTGAGACAGAGTCTCACTCTGTTGCCCTGTGTAGAGTGCTGTATTGTCATAGTTCACAGCAACCTCAAACTCCTGGGCTCAAGGGATCCTCTTGCCTCAGCCTCCTGAGTAGCTGAAACTACAGGCACTTGCCACAATACCTACCCTTGCTATTTTCAGTAGAGATGGAATCTCAGTCTTGTCAGGCTGGTCTCGAACTCCTGAGGTCAAGCAAGGCTACCCAGAGTGCTAGGATTACAGGTGTGAGGCACCATGCCTGGCCAACGAACATGTTTTTAAAATCCAAAGCAGATATGCCCAACACCTGGTGTTTGTGCATGAGTGTGCTGGTGTGCATGCATGCCTGTGTGAACACACACACACACCCCTACTTTGTTTTTCCGTTATCCACACCAGCCTTCACTACTATATGCTACCATTCTCGCCTGTGGAACCCAGGTGCAACTTCAGAATCCTCAATCTAGTCACCACCAAACAGCTGGGGTTTTCATGTGAGATTGTAAGTATTTATATCCTTGGTCTCAGAGGAGCAGAGGGAAATCTTTAAAGTCTCCTAAGTTTTTACAATTCTGTACAAATTTAGTCATCATAGATGTTTCCTATCGGCCTTCTTCTCACCTTCTCCAATTCCAAGACAGTTTAAAGTATTTCCAATCTTCTCACTTCACTAGCTGTCAACTAGGTGCCAAGCTGTGAGGGCCCCAAGTCAGCATGCAGGACTGTAAAAGCATCTCCAACTTGCCTTGTGGAGGTGGGAACTGCATGTAACACTTGGACCTCTAGGCAGGGCTTTGGTTTCCAGCTTTACCCAAAGCAGAGTAGACAGGGAAGAGGAGAAGGGAGAGGGAAGGAAACGAGGGAGGGAGGGGAAGTGGAGGGGAGGAAATGCAGCTGTGACCTCATCATAGCCCAAGTCTGCAGAGCAAAGGCAGAAAGGTCAGGAAAAGCCACCCAGGTTGCGCCAGCCTGTAAGTCAGTGCATGTGGGGTCTGGGGCACAGGCCCACCCCTGCCTGTTTCTCTGTATAAACTTGACAAGTTCCTTCCTGTCTCTGGGCCTTGTTCTCATTGGTGAAACAAAAGACTTGGCTGCAGTTGTTGGCAGTTCCAGCATTCTATGCTGAGTCTCAGCAGCATAGTGATAACTAAGAGAGAAAGAAAACTTCTCCATGGACGAGGCAGGATTCTAACCCAGAGGCTGACTGTGGCAATGGCTCTTCTGCACTCGCTACTGAATCTAAGGACACCACAAAAAGCCAAGATTACATGAGGTCCTTGGGTGGAGAAGCAACCCTCCAATGTAGACCTTTATAGCTGATAGAGAAAATGAGAAAAAGAAACTGATAGTTTGGTCTATTGGCCTATTATATGGACAAGAAAGACACCAAAACAAATAAAAAAAGAAAAAGTAAAACAACGATCTGAGAGTACACAAAGATGCTCACTATACCAAGATCTGGGAGAGGGCAAATGCAAGTTGAATTCAGCAAATGTTTTATGTTGTCCAACATCAACTGCTTAGCCTCAGATATTACTCAAGACTGAGATAATGTTCATTGCAACAACACTACAGACAGTAAAGGCTATCATTTATTGAGCATGAACTAAATAAACACTTGCATTACTGAATTTATGCATTAATGTGTTTATTCCCCATAACAATCACATAAAGAAAGTATAAGGATTTCTATTTTACAGATGAAAATACCAAAGTTCAAGGCCACACAGATGTGGCAGATCTGGGGGTCAAAACCAGCCATGCTGCCTTCAGAAAACCCAACACAGGCAGATGAACTCCTCTCTCACCTGCAATGAGCAGAAAATCATCACCGCCCTATCCACTCATTCCTGTCCTTCGTCCTTCGGTTGGTGTAAAACCTCATCCATGAGAGCCACAGCGGGAGTTAACCCATGCCCCTCTGAGCTCTGAGCCATAGCTCTTGGCTTGCACTTCCACAGGTGCACTTAGAGTCAATCGTGTCTGGTCCTTCCTCCCTCCCTCTATACCCAAAGCAAGTTGTTTAGACTCTCACATGGCACTTAGCATCTTGCATAAATACTAGCCAGGCCTGGCTTTGCCTCCCTCCTCCTTGGTCAGGGAGGCCTTCCCCTAAGGGCAGGATCTGAAACTGGGTCTTAGGAATCTTTCTGTGCTCCTGGCAATTAGTGCTTTGGGTGACAGAGGCTTTACGAGTGAGGCTGAGACAGGCAGCAGTTGTCTCTGCTCTGATGTACAGTCAGCGACACCCCTCTGGTGTGCTTTTCTTTGTGGAGTCACTGAACAATGCCAGGCAGGGCTCAGGACTTTTGTGTGGAATATCTCTCACTTTGCTGGGGAGTTGGGGGAATATTCAGCCCCTCTTTCCCACCCCACTCTTCTCCCTATGGTCCTCTCTCCTCCCGTGAAGAACTATTTTTGCCTCACTGGAATTCACTTTAGGGAAACGATTGCTTGTCCCATTGTTTTCCTCTGGAGTTAGACGTCCTTCCGATTGGGGAAGAAAGACTCTAATCCTTATGGGAAAAAAGTTAGTAGAGATAATTTTGAAGTGAGGGAGTCTTTAGGGGCTGAGAGGCCACCTGGAACACTTGAGTATACCTTCCTGTGTTCACTCCTGGTTGGACATTTGAGCAGCTGAGAGCTTGAGGTGGACAAGCTGGGTTGATACCTGTCCTATGTCCCTGGGGCAAGTTAATTAGTTTTGTGAAACCTTTGCTTCCTTACCTGTCCTATGGAAATAATAACATCACCCACCTAATAGGACTGCTCTGAGAATTGAACACATTTAAAATGTGTTCTTTGCATAGCTCCTGGCTCAATAAATGAGTACGATCGTGCCTGTTGTTGTAGGTGGCTATGTTTGGTAAATAGTATCATCTGGCTATAAGAGAGATAAGAGCAACATGCTGGTGTAAATTTTACCTCTGCAGTGAGGAAGAAATGCAGAATTGCATGTAGCTTCTATTTGGGTGTGTAAGAAGTACTACACTTGAGTTTCTGCTTAAAAAGAACACACACATTTTCAAGCTATCAAAATCGAAGGTGCTTTAGAGTGTCTTTATAAATTACGTTGATTTATTAGAAACTAAGGAACAGAGAGGTGAAGGATATTTCTAGGGCCAGTCAGCTAAGATGGGGCTCAAACCCAAGTCTGCTGATGCCAGTTTATTTTACTTCCCTCCCTCGCTTGAGCTACTGCCCTTTTCTTGGATTTACCCACATTATATCCCTTCAGCTTTTCCACCAGGCCCTGTGGTCACTGGGCACCATCTGAAGACCCTGCATTCCCCAGTTTCAATCAGATGATGATAACAGATCTTTCTACAGAGACACTGCTGAGATGAGGCTATTTCTTTATGCAGACAAGTTTCCACTCGAGCCTAACTGTCTCTTAGCGTCACTCCTACGTGAGTTAATTCAGCTGAAACTAATGTGCTAATGGCTATATTAGTACTGAGGGCTAAGGGTCTAGTCCTTCCTTTCAAATGCTGCCAGTGAGCTCAAATGTTGAGGAGAACAGTGCTGGCATTTCAGAGTGAGCTTCAACTGTACAAATCTCAGGGAGAAGATGCTAGAATTGTCCTTCTCCACACTGAGAGGGCAGGCCAATGCCTTGCATAGCTGGAAGGGATGAGATTGAGTAAGAATTTAAGTGGGACCCTGGAACTGTGGGGAAGAGATGCCATCCCTGACCCTTGCTCATGGATGATCCCTGCCCTAAATATGCTCACCACTTCCTCTCCTCTCAGTGTTTGTTCATATTGCATACTTTACTACTTAAAATCTTACAGAGCTTTTTATCATTTGAAATCTATTTTTACACCTGCCATTTTGCTGAATTGTCCTAACTGCCCAATGACCCAAGTATATTTCATTCGTATTTTATAGATAAGAAACCTGAGGGTCTGAGGCAGAAAAGACTTGCCCAGGGCCACAAAACTCACTTCCCAGGCAGCCTTCCTCGCTCTAGTCACCTTCCTGCGGGAGCATCTGAGTAGAGCCTTCACACTGAGGGACTGGGTATGGGTGCCAGATCACCGAGCTTTTAATCTTCATACTTGCAACATGTTTGGGGTATGAGTCTAAGCCTGTTCCTTAGCCAATCTTCCTCAGTTTCCTCATATAGAGAATGGGGATAATCGTAGAGTTCAGTCTTAACAGACTGAGAGTAAATGAGTTATACTATGTGCCAAGTGCTCAAAACATTGGCTGGCACATAATACTTGCTCAGTAAATGTTGCTATAGAAACTTCACTGTGTCCTGCTTGAATTTTCTCTCTTTTGAGGCTAATCTGAAATGCCTTAGAGTCTTATTCTGACTTTTCATAAATAGATACAATTTCTGCCTCTTTTAGACCCTATAATCAGTTGTACTTCGCTTGCAGCATACAGCACATTCTGCTGTGCACTGGTATGTCTGTAAACTTGTTTTTCTCAGCCCACTCTCCTTTCGCTTGTGAGTGCTATGGTATCAACCAGAGAGAGAGCTTGGATAGAAGCATATCCCCTGAAGTGCCCGTATGGTGTTTGATGCCAAAGAGGAATCAGTCAGTCAGTAAATGTTGGTTGTACTGAACTCAATTGACCCCAGCATTCCAGTTCACACTAAACCCTAGAATGTTAGGGCTGGAAAGGCTCCTTAGAAATCAGTCATTCTAAACTGATACTGAGATCTGCAAAGAACTTTATCCAAATTCATACCATGTGTGAATGGCAGCAGAAGCAGAAAACAAACCTCCTTACCCAAAGCTCTGGGCTGTATCTCCACCATGGAATGGAGGAGAAACTAGCACACATTCCAGAAGCAGAAAGAGCAGGATGGGAAGAATACAGCACACAGCTAAGCTTCAGCACACAAGTATTCCTTAAAGAATAGACGTGTACTAAGGACCTACACCCAGAAGCCTATGTGGGCAGAAGGATAGCAACGGGCAGCCTCTCTGGACTGTTTCTCTGGCCCAGGAGCCTCGCAAAGGAGATGCTACAAGGAGCAAGGAGATAATACAAGATAATACAAGATGCATTAAAAGTATTAAATGCAAATCTCTGAATGGGTTTCCTCCTCCTTCCATCCAGCGTGGAATCTAAACTGGCATCTTCCAAGCTGGGGCTCCAGAACATCTTCATGGTGGGATATGTGCATAGTAGATACTAGATGCATGTTTCCTGTTATAAAAGCCATTTCTTAAAGTTCTCCATGCGATTAACTGATCCGGCAGAGATGACTAAAGGTGAAGTCCTTACCAGCGTGTGCACCAGAACCTCTTCTGCACAGACTTGCTGTCATTTTTCCCCCCTTGTTGAGGTTTCAGATAATCTTTGAAATGTACAATGAGTCAGAGATAATTCTGCACTGGTCAGTTTGACTTGACCAGAGAAGTGTTTTGATTCCTGGTACTGTCAAATCTCATCTTCTGAAGTTAGATAAGTCTCAAGGTGATAAGCCCCTGCCCTGTGTCTGTCTGAGGTAAATGGCCCGGGGAGGAGGACAAGTCAAAAGCCAGTCTCCCGGATGGTTGCAGATGGCAGGGTGTCCAGTAGAGGAGCCTGACAAGCAGGCTGGGGGGCGACGGAGGCCTGCTTTGTCAAGGACCCCTCAGCCCACAGCCTCTGAATGAGGCATGCTGGCTTGCTGAGTCATGGTTGGTGAGGGGTGATATTTCAATGTTCTTCCCAGGGACAAATGCCTCCACAGCAAACTGACCTTGGGACTTTCAGAGAGGTCACCTTTTCCTTTTCATCTCTGCACCCAATAAATGAGTCCTTCAAAAAACACTGTTAAATGTCCAGGACACAATGTGCTTATAATAACAGTTAAATGTGAAGGTGATTCAGGGACAAGTGAAAGAGACTTTTTGCAAAGGAAATTCATCCTGAAGCCCTTCCTCAGCACTGACAGACTTGATGGCACCCATTTGTTTCCCTTTTGAATCTTGGGACCAGTTATTGCCACCATTACGATATCACCTCATTCATATGTTGCTTTAACACATGTACTGTGGAAACAATCATATTTAAGGAACCTGCAAAGAGCTCACCCACCACCTTACTGATGCCATGAACCATTCATGAAGCAAACTGGCACTGACTCTTTGCCCTAAAGAACGATCTTCTCGAGCTATCTGATTGACGTCACTAGTCTCCTGACTAGTTCGTGGATCAACTAATTCCTATGTTGAATGCATATATTTTGGGTGGCATTTTAAATTTAAATTTCCCCTCTGCATGCCAGAGCTGACTTAATGCATATGGATCCTATGACTTGCAAACAATGCCATTTTCTCTCATATCCACACCTTCTGTATTGATAGAAGACAGATAAACAATGAAAAGAGAATTGGCCTACACATTTGAGATTTAGTAGATTAATAAGATTTATCGTTCTTTATTGTTTGCTTTTCACAAAGTTTAATCAGTGTCTCAAAAAAAAAAAAAAAAAAAAAAAAAAGACTTTATTCCCTTTCTTACTGAAGGCTCCATTAGCCTGTAACATCCTGAGCTGTCACTTGCCACCTCCTTCTAACATAAAGAAACCCCTGCTGATGCCACAAAACTCCAAGTTCCTTGAAGTCAAGGAGTATCTTACATGAATGAGAAATGGCTCTGCAGACCTCTCCCTCTTGTGCTGAGCTCTGCAGTGCAGGGTCAGCAAATGCATGACACATATCCTCCTCTCTTCTGTGCCCAAGGTAGACATCACTAATTGATTGCAGCATTCTTTTTCGGTTAAACCCAGTCAAAGCCTCCGTGTCCTCATCATCAGCACTCTTGGGAGCCACTGCCAATTTATCAGAATTGACAGACTTGATAAAACCTATTTTTTTGCCCTACACTTGATGGTTAAAAGCTAAGGCTATGGAATTAGACCAACCTGGATTCAAATCCTCATGTTACCACTCACTTGCTATGTGATGTATAGTTATCTAAGCACCTATGATCTTGGTTTCCCCACTTTAAAGTTACCTATCTATCTCATTCTTCAGAGGTCTAAAGTTAGACATTTCTTCCTCTAAGAAACTTATATTTACATAAGACTGAATGTAGATGCTTCATCTTGTCTCTGAAAATGCCCTGAACTTGAATGGTAATGGTTTCATTTCTTCTAATTTCCCTCCATTGAAGGGTGAGCTCCAAAAGGGATTTTCTCTGTTCACTGTTGTATTTTCAGAGCTCAGCAAAGGACTTGGTATAGTAAATAGCCTAAAAAAAAAAAAAAAGGATGAAGGAAGGAAGGAAGGACATTAACACATAAGTATCACTTAAAATAGTGCTAGGGATATAATAAATGTGCAATAAACATTAGTTATTTTCATATTTATCATTATGTTTCATAATTTCTACCTCAGCAAAGAAAGTCTGCTATGGAGCTAATTTTACATATGTATGGTTTAACTTTGGATTGCTATTGCTCTCAAGCTGCCAATGGTGGCAAAGGTATATATATGTACTTTCTGCATCCAGAGAGAACTATATTCCTTGAGACACAGTCATAATCCTCTTTCTCAGCCCTGTAAACCTAACACCAGGGCTTATATGGAAGAGGCCTATTGCATGACGTTTGGGGCCACACTCACTTCATTTGCTAACATTGGTGCTTACCAGCTCAACCTTTGATAATACTAGACCTATATGAGGAACTCTGTTGGGTTACTAGGGCCCCACCAGCCTCTTTTAAGTACCTATGGCCAAAGTAGGTCTCTCCAGCAGTGATTCTCAAACTTGAGTGTGCTGGGCATCAGAATTCTCTTGAGAGTTTGTTAAAACACACTTATGGGGGTCCCATGCCCAGAGTTTATTATTCAGTAGGTCTGGGTACATCTTGAAAATCTGCATTTCTAACCTGTTTCCATATGATGTTCATGCTGCTTGTTCTGGATCATTCTTTGAGAGCCTCTGATAATAAGAGAAACATACTACTGAGAGAAGAAAACACATGTTCTAGCTAGCAGGTCCCAGACTGGTAATGATCTACATATGAACCCTGTAAGGTGTATGTATAACCAGTTCTCATTAAAGTCACAGAAATTTATGTATAAGTATCATATGTGGGATGCATAAGTATGCATAAGTGGGACCTTGCTGAAGAAATGACAACTTAAGGCCTCTAAATTATGCTGATGGAGCTCACAATTTTTCCTCTTTCTCAGTTGACAACTAGTGAAATGACTTGATACTTTAATATCTCACAGTTAATATCATACTTTTGCAGGGTACTTTATTTTTTACCAGAGTGCTTTCATCCATATTATCACATTTGCTTCTTTTAATAACTACTTTAGGAAAGGCAGGCAAGAATTAGCATCTCTCTCTTTGAATGATGAAGCAATGAGAACCCAGACAGGGACCCAGACACAGAGGGCAGATTCTCAGTGGAGTAAAACAAAGCCCAGGATCTTCGATTCTTTGCCAGGTTTCTTTCCATGATACCACGTGGTCTCTGATACAAATGTTAGTTCTGATCTGAGCCCTTTTCATGGACTAACCCTTAATTTTCTTCAGATACTTACAGATGCTTTGAGGAAGAACATAAGGGGACCCACAAATCATTTAATGACCTCCTAAGAATCTATTGGTTCCGAGGAATTTGGGGACATAGGTTCTACTGAGGACCTCAAGATAGCTTTAGATTCTTTTCCCAAACAATACCAATGTGGAAGGATATAACACAATTCACATAGGTTTCAGGTTGTACGTACATAGAACCCTGAGAGTTCATGTTGGGTGGATTGCAGGGGGCACCGATCCCACTGGATTAATTGTGGCCCTGTGAAGACCACCCACAAAGCATGGAAGAAAAACTGTTTCTCGCTGTTATTGTTGGTTGGTTGGTTTTTGCGATTTTTAATAGATGAACAAACCAAGATTCAAAAACTTAAGGGGTTTGTTTTGAGTACCATGGCCAACACAGGCAGAGCCAGGGTGGAGACAAGAGCTGGAAGGCCGTGGTGTCCCGGAAGAGAGCTGGCACTGGAGTTGAGGCACCTTTCAGTCCTGGCTTGTACCATCTCCGGATGGTAAGACCTTATCAAACCCCCACAGAGTCAATTTCCTGTCTTATAAGTGAGACTAGAAAATCCAAATGAAGTGTAAAAGTTGTAACCTGATAGGGTACTGGGAGTCCAAGGATGAAATGAAAAAAAACAGTCAAGTGCTAACACAACTGGCGCAGCTGCTAAACAGGAATTCTTTGACTCCTACACCATTTTCTAGGCTCAGGTTCACATGTATCAAGTGGATCAAGTTACCAAGAGTCCCCCACCACTCCTAGGGGACTAGAGGAAGTCTGCATTCAGGTTTTGCAGATCTTAGACATGTACAGATGGTGTCACTGCTGATGCACTCAGGTCATCTGATGCTGCTCTAAGCGCTTGCTCCATTGTCTAAAGTAGAATCTCAGAGACATTTGTCCTCTTTCTAAGCATGGGTGAAAAAATAGAGAACCAAATGAAAAGCCTCACCAAAGGGAAGAAAGCCCACACTAGAGGAGGGTCTAGCTCTTTTGTTTTCCAGCATGTGCTTATTTCAGCATGTGCAAGATTTATTCACCATATTTTCTCCAATCAACCTTATATTATGAGAGGTCAGAAGGGCCAAACAGGTGTATATTCTCCCATTCTTAATTTCCTCCTTTTTCTCCTAAAAGCAGTTTGGTGAACAATGGGATAAAGATTACACAAGTATTCTTTTTTCCATTTTAAATAAATGGCTAGTCCCTGTGGCCATTGCCTTTATAAGGTTCCCTTTTGCTCACTGTCAGCCACCCCTTGCATATTAACAGACAGCAGTTTATCTTTCTCCCCATTGTCATGACCCACATCACTGCAACTTATTTCTCCTCTCTCTCGGTGGACACATAGCCCAACTGCTTCCCTTCTTGAAGTCCATGACAGAGGTCTTTCCCCACAGAAAATGCCCGAGGCCAGTCTTTTAAAACAAGTAAGATCTTCAGACAATTCAACTCTAAATGACTGACTTGATAAAATAAAATATCCAAAATATTCCAAGGATGAGTTTGGGGGTTTCTGATCTACCTCAGGTCTCAATCTTCCTTTTGAGTAATGACTCATAGTTGACATGCCCCATCACTGTGGAATCTTGGGGGGGGAGGGGAATCATACAAGTTCAATGAGACACTTCCTTTCATTAAGTGAGTCAACAGAAAAGATGGAAAATAGTTTAAACCAAACTGCATTTCAGACCATAGTCCTATCAAGATATTAAGACCTGTCCCTGACCTAAGTGAGATCATGGCCATGTCTTATCTAAGTCTGCACCAACAGACAGTTATGTGAATTTTATGAGGTCATTATTCTGAAATGCCTCTATTATTAGCATTGTCAGGAAGTGGGATCTTTGAGAAAGTAGTACTAAACAAATTTCTCTTGTTAAATGGCTAAAGAATTTTAAATATTTTGAAGAGAAAAACCTCCTAATAGCCTTTCTACATGCCCCTGCTTTTATAAAAAGAGCTTAATCTTCCCAACTCCCCCTTGGCCAATGGGGCCAGTGTCACCGATGATAAATAGCAGAGCTGGGCCCTTCATATGCTCTTTTCTCTTCTCCTTGATTTCCTTGAATAAATTCTGGCTCATAGCAGGCATAGAGTAATTCATTGCTGGTTAATAATCATGAGCACTGGTGCATAGGATAACTCCCTTAGGGACTCCAGAGGTGGGAGGGTGTTTTGTTGGATTTTGTTCATTTGGGTGCCCAAGCTGCTTCATACTTGGTGAGCCTGAGGTCTCTTCTGGGCCCTCCCTCCTTGTCAACTGTCACTCCTCCTCCTGTCAGTAGCTTGTGCCCACTCCTCCAGTCTACATTCACCCATTGTTTTTCTTACCTGACACCTCTCATTAACAGTTCAATGGCCAGACCTGTAACATCACTTACTCAAATGTATACAGCTTCACAGTCAACATGCATGTGTCTGCAGGCTGCAAGGATGATGAAATCTTTTCATCCGTCTTAGAAAACTTTTTATTCTGCATCTAGATATTCAAAGCTTTCTAAAATGTTAATTCTATTTAAAGTCTGAAAGCTGGCAAAATGGAGATGTGTATAAGATAAATAGAAAATTACCCCTTCAGGTCGTACCAATCCTGACTAGAAAGTCTGAACCCTAGATTTGATGAATGAACCCCTTCATCCTCTTCTAGCCCACCCGTTTTCACTCTTGCCAAATTGACAAAATTAAGGCAAATTTCAAAACAAACAGGTCATCTCTGGAAGAAAACCAACACATAAGAAATGACCAAACAATCCTATGTGAGGAAAAAATGGTACAATGGAGGGGAGACTCAAATAATAGACGTGAAGAAGGATCAGAAGTTGGCTGTGGAGACTCACTGCAGGCACGAGATGGGAGGAATGGTGACTCCCAAGTCTGTGTTAGCTGGTTCCTCCTGCAGCCCTTTGCACTCAGAGTATGTGGCTACATGAAGACGGGAGCCTGGGAGACCAAGCAGGGAGCCCGAACACCAGCACGTCTCTTCTCACTCGTACCAGCCAGAGGATGCAAATCACATCTTCTCTCAATTCTCCTCAGGCCTCAAGCCAGGCAACCTTAAGAAAGGACCGAATGTCTGGAAACAGAGCTGAAAGTGATGGCACGTTTCCAGGTAAACAAGACAACTGATGATACACTATTCTTCTTCACCAGAAAGAATTAAGAGCCAGCAGCTCACATTCTGAGGGGACCCAATGGCTGATTCACCTACAGGTAAGAAGAATATGCAGGCTTGGGAAAACTGAGTAGTGTCGCCTGTATTTTTCCCTCTGTCCCCACCCAACCTCTAATACTGCAAAGTCTTACAGTCCTAACATGCGTCACCCATAGAGGGTTATCTCAAAATAACAGGATGAATATATATGGTATAGTTGATTCCAGGGTCAAAGAGACAAGAGTTCAAATCCTAGCTCTACCAGCTCCTAGTTCTGTGTCCTTGGGAATGAAACTGGCATCTTTCAAACTCGGTTTCTATACCCACCTGAAGATGAAGATTAGTACAGTGTCATCATTTTACAATAGTTACAAGTATGAAAATGACCTAATAATGTGTGAAAGGACACAGCACAGCGCCCGGACAAAGCAATTCCCTAATGTTGGTGGCTTTTATTAATAGTGCATACCCAGCTTATGAGTTCGCCATGAAAAGGAAGCTGACATTTTAATGCGTGTGCCTCATTGTGCCTTGATCTGCAGAGACATAATGACAGGTCTTTAGTAAGTACCTGCTGATGGATTTGGTGATGTGCATTTCCCATTAATAAGCAGGTATTCACTGAGCACTTACTCTGTGCTAAGCACCATTCCGCAGGCTGTTGGGCAGGTGAACAAGGCACCCTCCTGGAGTTTTCATCCCAGAATTCTGACTAGGAGTTTTATAGAACTGGTGGTTATTGACACTTTAAAATCAGATATAGAAAATGTCTTCCAGAGCCTAAAAATTATGTAAAATGATTAGTGATAACTGTAAATCCATTTGATGTTTCTAGAGAAGGTAAACCCAGAGTCAGGGATTCTTTATCTTAAGGCCTCTCTAGTTGACTCCATATTTTTTTCACCTGCCACTGGGTCCTGCCTGAATCTAACATGGTGATTTCCACTCACTCCATGATCTATATCACAAGGTCCCTCCCATAGTTCTTAGCAGCAGCAGACCCCCTTGTTAATCTTCTTCTCTTTCTGTCTAGTGGTAACTGAGACAACTGTTAGTATAGAAAGAGAAATTGATTATCAATCAAACAATTTAGTCTTTAATTACAGTTTTGCTACTAATCAATTAAGGTATATCTTTCATTTATTCTCTCAATGAATATTAATGGCATGCTTCACAGAGGAATTGAACAGCCCAGTTGGGGTCTCAGGCTTTAGAGTCAGTGCTCCAGTGGAAATACATGCAGCTCTGCTACTTTCCAGCTATATAATCTGGGGCAAGTGAGAGTAGACCACTCAGTTTCCTTATCTGCAGAATAATCATACCCACTTCATAGACAGTTATTATAAGTGTTGTTATAATGAACTCATTTGAGTTAATACATATAAAAATCACAGAATAGTATACTTGGAGCTAGCAAATTTTCAATAACTATAAAGACACTATTACTTAAAATTAATAACCATTGTTACCAACAGACACCAGGCATTGCATATGGCACTGAGGAAAAAAAGAGACATGGTATTTGTCCTCACAGAGCTTGTTTTAATACATGAAGATACATTAAACAACAAAATACTCAAATAAATACAAATTACAAATCCTGATGAGTTTTAGGAAGGAAAGAAGAGGATGGTAGGGTGTGTGGTCTAAGAAGTGTCATTTGATTTGAGACTTAAAGAATAAATAGGAAGTCAAGTGGTAAGGAAGGTGTGTGTGTCTTATGTGTGAAAAACTGTCCAAAGGGTGAGAAAAGCATGTGCAAAGGCCCTGAGGCAGGGATTGAGGCTGCAGTATAAAGACTGTGGTGGGAGGAGACTGGTGTAGTGGGCAGGGTGAGTAGAAGATGTAGAACTTGAATGTTGACCTGAGGGTCTAGGAAAGCCATTTGTGAAAGATGCCTTCATTTCTAGTCCACTTATTTTCTACAACAAATGTGAAAGGATTGTATAAAAACCTCCCTTACGCCACTTAATGCTGAAAATCCTATGATGATATTCATAGATGAGCTTCTATGATGACTAACAAAAAAAGGTTTAATAAAAAAAAAGTTACCCAAGCTAACGTTAACTCAAAGCTACAGCATAGTCATAAATAAAATATTCCATATTAAAAGAAAAAGATGTTTCTAGCAAAAGTAGAATGAAAAGAAAGAAGGAAAGAGAGGGAGGGAAAGAAGGAGGGATTGAAGGAGGTAAGGGAAAAAAAAAAAGGAGGGGCTGATTAAAACTTTAGTGGAGGCATGAAATCTAGAAATGAAATGTTGACTATTCAACTCAAATACAGACTCAGCAACTCTTACATCTATGTGTATGTAGGTGTGTTTGACTTGGTACGTTCCCTGATTTGGCAGGAACCCAAACCGAGGGAGCCTTTCCATGGAAGACAAATAAGATTAATGGGCTGCACATGGTGGTGAAGGGAAACAGTGCTGTGTCAATCATTTTGGTTAAATGCATGATCGGTGTCTATAAAGATGCATCTGGAGCAGCTCCTGCCTGAAAGCAGTGGTGAGGAGTTGAAATGCTTGTGGAGGCACGGTTCAGCGTCTCCTTTCAGGAGCTGTGCAGTGGAAATCAAACAGAATTGCATTAGGAAAAGAGTGACTGAGAAAGTACTCTCTGGAACACAAAATTTTTATTGTGGGAAGTAAAGAAAAAGGAGTTTAGTCCAAAAAGGACTGACTCCAAGAATGCTAATTTGTTCCAGCCTTCCGGAGCCCAGAGGAACCTGAGCACTCCTCGCCTTGATGTTCAGATGCAGTGAAAAGAAGCACACAAGGCAGAGAAAATCAAACATAAGTAAGTGCTCTTCGGGCCCAGATTTCTCTTTTCCAGCTGAGAGGGGCTAAGGTTTAAGGATTTATGGAGGGGAAGCACACACGGGTCCTACTCTGCTAACAGTTTACAATGCTAACACTGCCTCTGGCTCTCAGAACTTGATGTTGAGTTGGGTATGTGTGGCTGGGTATCCTATGAAGCTCGGGGCAAGTGCTGGGAAAAATACTGACTTGAGGTTCTTCAGAGCAATGAGAAGCAAATGTTTTATGAGAAGTTCTTTTCCAGTGAAAAAATATCTACTAGCAATACGTGTTACTTTCTTACCTACTTTCCTACTTGCCAGCAGTTCAATCAGCATATGTCTGATTTCAGTCATTAACAGCAGCTGCTACTTACTGGACCTTTACAATATGTGTTAGGCACTTATACATTATTTCACTGAGTCTTCACAATTCATTACCAGATAGATCCTAAAATCCCCATTTTATGTTTGTGAGAACAGGGGCTCAGAGAGGTTAATCAACTTGCACAGAGGCACATGTTGCTGGGATTTCTATGCAGATCTGATTCCCAAGCCTATGTTCCCTTCGAAGCCACATTTTCTTATCTGTAAAATGGGGTTTGTTAATATCATTTTCAAATTCTCATATCCCCAAAGGTCCCTCAGGAAGACTGTGGATGCAGTGAGTTCATTAATATTTCTGTCTTGTATGCTTTTCCCAACACAGGGCATTCTCTCCCTATCCTTTCTCAGCACTCTCTGCATTCAAAGAATTTCTCCAACAGAACCTATTCTGAGATATTTATCTCCACATCTTAGGCATAAATGGCAGGAAATAGGACTCAATATCTAGCAATAATTCTTTACTTTTCTGTAGCTGGTGGCCAAGGGATAACAATCTCCAATCCTCAAGTCCTTCTAATAACACCAAGAGGCAGACAAGGAAAGCAAATCCCCCAGTGTGCTGATGAGAAACTGAGGCTCAGATAGGGAGAATGACTTGATCAAGGACACACAATGAGTTACGAGCAGAGTCATAACTACAAACCTACATCTATTAAGCCTCATCCTGGCCCCTTTTCCAGCAGAATATGCTGCTTCCCAGTCTTGAGGAGATGCAAGTTCAGAGGCCAAGCAGGAATCACAAATGAACAAATGAACAAATGGGAAGGTGAGAACATCTTTCCCACACTGGTGTTCACTCAGCTTTAGCCAAACTTTGTCAAGTGAAAAGTAGGTTCAGATCTTTCTACTTTTTTTGTTTTAGAAGCTGAAAATCTGGACTTTTATGTATGATCCCATAATTTTTAAAGGTTGCCTCATATTTTAATTTTAAAGGTCTTTGAGAGCCAACTATTCTGTATCTGCAAGCTAGAGTCACCACTGGGACACCAGTTTTCTACCTCTGTCTCACTGAGGGAATGATGGAGAGCTTGGTTATGGTTGCAATATCTAGCTGAAAGCCCTGTCAGACACAGGAATGCCCATATCCTGGAGAATCCAGATCCCAACCAATCAAATCACAGAGAACAGTGGCAATTTAGTCCTGATGAAAGGAGTGTCAGACAGAGCTATTCCAAATCTCAGGTGCTAAGAAGATTATTCATGAATGTTTAACAATGGGTTCCCGATCTTTAATTACAGCACCAGGTTACCAGAGTTCATTCATTCCAAATTGGTTGCCTATCATAGGCACCAGAAAGCTTTTTAAATGCAGCTTCCTAGGCCCTGATCCAGACTCATTATATCAGAATCTCTATGAGTGAATCGTAAGAATATGTGCTTTCAAAAACCTTTTTGAAATGAGCAATAAGATTTGTAAATCCACAACGTAATCCCATTTCCAACTAAGAAAGTTAGATAGCCTGTTTAGAACTTTAAATGAAATTGTGAAGAACCAAGTCAAAAAGCTCAGGGTTTTGAGAGATACAAGATAAACATCCTAAGCATTATTATGTAATTATAAAAATAAAACGAAATGAATTATAAATAGTATTTTTTATTTGAGTTCTATGTTCCAGTCACTGTTCTAGATACTTTACACACATTACTTTTTAAACTCCTCACAACAATCCTTTGAAATAAATATCACTGTTACTTCCATTTTATAAATGAGGAAAATGCAACACAGATAAATTACACAATTTGCCCAAAGTCACAGTGACAATAAATAATTGGATCAGTACTGGAATCCGGGCAACCTGGTTATGGAAGGCACACTTTCAAGCCCAATCAGGGAAAGCCCCGAAGGCAGCGATTATTTGGCATAGAGTAGCTATACTCAGAAATTTCTCACTAAATGAGATCAGACAAAGGATAGATTCTCATTTTTTCCAAAGACTTCATACTCTTGCCTTCTTCAGGGGAATTGTTACATTTTGTAGGGTTTTCTGCTATTCCAGTAACCTTTAACAAGGTCTATTCCAAACTCTCTAGTCCATGAGCACATAGATTTCCTGATCACTGGAAGGGAGGTTTGAGCCTTTCACCTCATTTTCTGTGGTTTGGTTTTCACCCTACTTGGCATTAACACTTCTTATTAGGGCAGCTCCTCTGGAAGTGGACTCCACGCTCCCTGGGAGATACATACTGTCTGTTTGTCAGTCACTCTATCTTCAGTCCTCCATTCAACACAGTCCTGGTCCCACATTGCAACTGAGGCTAGAAATCTAGCTTTCTGCCCAAATGTTCTGTAGCACAGGGCAGTCTGACAGTCCATCCTCACAGGGGGCCCTGGGCCCATTAAACATTCCAGATGTTCCAGGTACATAGAAAGCAGAATGACCCCAACTCCATGAAACCTTTCATGGCTCTTCCCCAGCAAAGTTATGAAGCATCTGACCTTCATTTAGAAAGAATATCATGCCAGATTTAGAAGAAATAAACTTAAGAAGATCAATTAATGCCTTATTAGAATATTAATCTTCTCTTTCATTTTAGAAAGGACTTAAGAAAAGAGTCTCAGTCCCAAATGCCAAAGTGACTGGGCTAACGCAACTGAGAAGCTTAGCACTATATGAGAAGTCCTGCCTCAGATGAAGAGCAAGACCATGGCCCCACTTTCACCCATCATGAACATGTCCCACATGAGACTTCCTTGTGTATTAATGATAAACTACATAATTTTGACTCAGGATCCCAATGAGGACAACAAGAAAAGCTGGAGAAAATATTTAAAACTCTGCTTAAAGATTCAGGAGAGCTAAAATGAGAGCAAGAAATTACATGGCCAAGATCTAGGAATGTAGGAAGACGGAGAGATAATAACCCTTGTGTTTGGAGCTGCTTGTACCCTGAGGACATTTACCAATTCCAGAAGAAGCGCCCAAAAAACTCAGAGGAGGCACATGTAAGAGATTACTAGAAATAAAAAGGACTAACCAGTAGTGGTGACAGTGGGGTGGGGAGCAAAGCAGTTAAACTCTGGTCATTTAGGTTGGGACCCAGAAGTGGTGCCCAGTAGGAGGATGGATTATGCTAGACCTCAAATTATTTCTACAAAAATTATGCAGATACAATGTCTAGAACACTATTAAAAAGTTACCAGTTACACTAGAAGATAAGACAACAGAAATAAAAGTGAGCAGAAAGTGGAGAAAATAGAGATAGACACATACAGGTTGAAGAAATTAGAATAATCAGACACATCAGAAATAGATTTTATAATCAAATATGTTTATTGGCATCCAGGAGATAAAATCAAGGAGAAAGCTGAAAGTCATGAAAAAGAATCTTGGGCAATGCCTGTGGCTCAAAGGAGTAGGGCGCTGGCCCCATATGCCAGAGGTGGCGGGTTCAAACCCAGCCCTGGTCAAAAACTGAAAAAAAAAAAAAAAAAAAAAAAAAGAATCAAAGGAAATTCTAAAATTGAACAGTAGAATGAATGACATCCACAATTTAACAAATACATTTAACAGCTAATTGAATGCAGCTAAAAAGAGAATTAGCAAATTTCAAGAGAGAACAGAAGAAAATAACAGGATTGAAACACAGGAAGAGAAAATAATGCAACATACAAAAAAGAATGTGGGAAAGATAGTAGATACAGTGAAAATCCCTAATATTTTTAGAAATGAAATTTTATTAGAAGGAAAGTAAGAGGACAGAGAAATGATGTCTGCAGAGTTAATGGCTAAAAGCTTTCCAAATCTCATAGAAGACATCATGACACAAAAATAAAGAAGCCTAATATACTCAATGTATGTCAAATAAAAGGAAAGCACACATCACCTAAACACAACACGCCAAAATTGCTGAAAACCAAAGACAAACTTTCAAAAGCACCTAGAGTGGGGAGAACACAGCAGACAGATTACGTCCAAAGATTAACAAAGGACTGACAGCCGACTCATTACAATAAAGAGCTGTTTCATAGCTTCAAAGTACTGACAGGAAATAACTGCAGGGTAGACTCTACATCCAAGAAAAATCTCTTTTGAACGAAAATGTAAAATAAAGCCATTCCATACAAATAAAACAAAAAGCATTTGTCAACAGACGTACACTAATGGAAATACTATAAGATGTTATTCACAGCAAAAGAAGACCCTTTTAGATGGCCACACTGAACTGCACAAATAGTAAAAAAGTTAGAAATACACAGGTAAACATAAATAATTCGGACTTAGTAAAACAGCAGTAATGATACTATATAGTCGAGTTTGAAATACAAAAATTATACAAAAATAATGGCATGTACATTTGCAGGTAAATAAATAAAATATTCTAAGGTCTTGACATTGTCTGAGATGAGGGTGTAAGTGTTCATTATAAAAGGATTTGATAAGTCATTACAATTTCAAAGGTGAGTACTCAAATAATAAAGGATATCTAATTTCTAATTGATAGAGAAGTAAAAGGTGAAAAGATTAAAAAATTTAATGTATATGAAAGAAGCCAAGAAAATAATGATGCATTTAAACCCACCTTAAGAGTGAAATATATGACTTAAAAATGCATATATTAGAAAAAAAGAAAAGTTGTAAAAAAAAAAAATCAATGAGTTAAGTAGCCATTTCAAGAAACTGAGGGGGACCCCTGCAAATTTAACATGAAGAAGAAAAGAACAGAAAGTATAGAAATCAACAAAATTAAAAAATGTACAATAGATCAACCAACCTAAAACCAACCCTAATGACTCTGAAAGTATGATAGCAAACAAGCAAATACTATAAATTAATATTTATGAAGTATTTATAATAGCAAAAGAGAAAAAGGAAAAAGAAAAGAAACAACAACCAACAACCAGTGTCAGTAATAAAAAGGGGATGTCACTACAAATCATATAGACATGAAAAAGACAAGAACAAATTTATGCCAAGAAATTCAAAAATTTAGATGAAATGAACATATTCCTAAAATAATACAACGTATCAAAACTGCCACAGAAGAAAAATTTTGACTAATGTTGTAACTATTAAAAACATTTAAAGCTTTACACATAAGGCTATTCTAGGCCTAGATTACTTCTCTTTTGGGTTCTATGAAATATTTAAATAAAAAGTAACACCTGCCTTATATAAAACTCTTACAGAGAACAGAAAGGGGGTGTCAAAGACAGAACACTCCCTTATTCTCCTGCCAGGTAGCATAGCCCTGATACCAAGTCAAACAAGGACATTGTAAGAAAAGAAAATTACAGGCACTTTATTTCATAATCATGAGGATGAAAAAAGTCTTAAAATATTTGCAAACAGAATACAGGAGATAAAATAATCAAATTGGCAAGGAAGATATAATGCTGTCATTGTTTATATATGACACAATTACATACATAGAAAGCCTAAAAACATTACAGAAAAATACTAGAATTAAGAATTAAATTTAGCGAAGTCATAGGACATAAAATAAATACAAAAGAAGTCATTTGCGTTTTCATATAACAACAATGAATTATTATTAATATTTTTAAAGTACTTATAATATTAAAAAAATTAAGTATTCATAAAACATTAATGTAATAAAAGTTGTGCAAGGTCTCTGTGCTATAAACCAGAGGACATTTCCAAAAGAAAGGTAAGAAGACTTAAATAATTGGAGCAGGATACTATGTTCTGGATTGGGAAACTCACTGTTGTAAAGATATCAATTCTCCCAAACTGATACATAAACTGAATGCTACCTTAATTAAAATTCCTATAGGTTGGTTTGTTTTCTACAATTCAATATTCTGATTCTAGAATTTATAAGAAAATGTAAAAGTCTAACAACAGCCAAAATAATTCTGAAGAAGATCAAGATGGAAGGACTTCAGCCTCAGATATCAAAATGACTTAAGTTAAATCTAAGACCAGTGAAATACACCAATGAAACAGAAAACCACACACTGGTGGCATATGACAAAGATGTTATTGAAAATCTGCGGAGAAATGATGATCTTTTCAATAAATGATGTAGTCAAGTGGATATCTACATGAAAAAAAAAATGATTTTAAACTTACACTACAGCATCCACCAAAAAAATCAATCTTAGATAGATCATTTATCTAAATGGGAAAACATAAAGGCAACAGAAAGTAATATAGGAGGATATATTACTGACCTCTGGGCAGGAAAAGTCTTCTGAAACAGGTTATGAAACTATCCATGAAGGAAGAAGCTGATAAATTGAAATGCATTAAAATTAACAATTTCTGCCTGCACGTCAAAAGACACCACCAAGACAGTTAAAATGCAAGCTGTGGAAAGGGAGGAGATGTTTGCAGCAGCCACATTTGATCAAGGGCTCACATCTAGAGCACCTATACATCAATAAGGAAAAGATAGGAAACCTAGTAGAAAAATGGGCAAGAGGCCATTATTATTACTCCAAAAAGCATAGTAACATTTCAAAAAGCACACAAAATGAAGCTAAACCCCCAGAATAATCAAGACAAATACAAATTAAAATCACAGTGAGACTTATCACCACACCCCCACCAGGTGGGCTAAAATTAAAGTGACTTACAATCCCAAGTGTTTGAGAGGATTCAAAGGAAAGGGAATCTTGTCACATATTGATGGTGGGAGTGTAAATTGGTATAGCTACTTTAGAAAACTATCTGGCAGTGTCTATTCGAGCTGAAAATTCGCATACCACTCTTAGGTTTATACCCAACAGAAATACGTGCACATGTGCTCTGAGACATATATACATGAATATTTTTAGACTCATTATTCAAAAGTGTAAACAGCCCAAATGTCCATCAACAGTAGAATTACGTAGGAATAAATTGTGGTATACTCATACAATAGAATCCTTCTTATATAGCAGGGAAAAAAATGGGTAAACTCTACCCATATACAATAACATGGATGAATCCTGTAAATTTAACGTGAAACAAAGGAAACACACACACAAAATCATACTGCATGATTTTCTTTATATAGTCAAAAAAGGTAGGTAAAATTAGATTCTAGCACTAAGGAATGCATGCTTAGTTGGTTAATCTATAAAAAAAAAAAAAAAAAACCAAGGATGTTATTATGATGAGTCACTATAGAGATTCTCTTTGGTGAGATAGTGCATAATGCTAGGAACCAGTACTAGGGAATTCTAGCCCTCAGCAACCTAATTCTCAACCTGGTGAGGTGTTAATTTTGTGATAAATCCCTGAGCTACACAGTTTTTCCTTGAATATATAAGGTCTGACAATTCCTCTTCCTTTGAATCCCCTTAGACACTTGAGATTCTAAGTCACTTTAATTCTAGCCCTCCTGGTGGGGATGTAGTGATAAGTCTCCTTGTGATTTTAATTTATTTATCTTGATTATTCCTATGGTTTAGCTTCATTTCACATGTTTTTTGTATACATTAGATCTTATAATTTAAGAAAGTTAAAAGTGAGAGAAAAGACAGAAAAACCTAGATTTTCAAGTGAAATTCTTGGATTTTAAAATGTTAACAAATATATATTTTTTCTAAATCAGAAATCTGTGTGACCACAAACATTTCATCTGTGAACTGTCATTTTGTAACCTCTTAAGGTAACTTGTGTGCTTGATTAGGCAGTTTAGGGCATTGGGTTTGCCTTTATCTTAGAGCAAAGCTTGAGAAAGTTAGGGGCCACCAAATTTGTTTGTATATAGAGACCAAAATAACAAGTCTTTTTTTCTTATCTCTCTCTCAGCAAATGAGAGCTCCCAGTGAGAACTCCAGGGAGAAATTTAAAAACTTGTTTCTACTGTGCCCAGGCATAGCAGAAGCACCATGAAAATGAAATAAAATTTATTGTAAGCTTCCAAGGCTTCTTGGAGATTATAAACTAGGTAAGAAAAAATATAATAATAGTATTATATTTATGGAGAGCTTGCTATATAGCCAACTCTGGCCTAAAATCTCTGCAAACCATTTAATCATTGTAACTCCTATGATATGAATGGGCCTATTGTACAGATGAGAAAGTTGAGGACTAGAGAAATTAGATTACGTGCCCAAGAATACAGATAGTGTCGAAAGGCAGTGATCAGTTTCTTGTTCATTCAGGCCTGTCCTTTACTAATCATTACACTACACTTGTTAGGCCATCGGTCCTAAGGTGAGGTATATAGATATCCTTCCAGATGTCCTTGATCTTTTAGAGCAGAGGTGGGTATTTGCATATTCAACAAGAAAATGAGCTCTAGGTGCTCAAGCCCTCACTACCTTAACCACTCAATAAATACAGGTGATTGTTACAATCTGTTTGTCATCCTGGTTTCTCTAACCCCATGGTAAAAGCTTGGATAATTAAAAAAAGCCAATACCACAATCCATGATATTTCCAGCCTGGATGCAAACAGCACAGACGGCCATGGAGAGAAAGACATAAGGGCCATGATTGCTACGTGACTAAGGCCAATATTGGCCACATAGTGAGCGTTCAAGAAATTCAGAAAATAAAAACATTTTGGCCTTGTAAAAGACCATAGAGAAGATTTGTTATCATTCTTCCATCATAGAGATATGGGAACTATGGCCCCAGGTTGGTGTGAGGCCCAGGGGTGGAGTGGAAAGAGTTTTACTCCACCCTTGACCCCTAGTTAGCAATGACTGTTGGACCTTGCCCAAGTCACTTCCTCTTTTTGAGTTTCATGGTGTGCCTAATAAAAGTGTTAGAGTAGATCACTACTTTCTAAAGGAATTCAAGCTATCAAGTGTTCTCTTCAAAATAAACCTACACTGCAATGCCATCATAACACAGATAATAACAGAAGGCACCACTAAAGTAGAGGGGAGGAGAGAACCACTTTGTCCCCCTGTTCTTCCTTCTCCTTTCTAGCAGCCCTGGAGGCATCTCCTGGCCCAATACTTGACATATAATAGGTTCAAAATAAATATCTGCAAACTAAATTATGAGCTCTACAATTCTGTAGCACATAACCATCTGGATGGAACTCTCTAGCCCTTACAATTCAAAAACTCAAATTTTCTAAGAAACTTGCCTGAAATCATCCTGTGAGCAAGGTGGGAGCAGAGCTAGGTTGCAAGCTAGCTCTCCATCTGGCATTCCAGGTCCTAGGATTTGTTCTTCGGCCTCTTGGGCATGTGCTGGTTTACATAAGAGATTTTCAGCTCAGCCTCAACAATCTGGTGTTGTATAGGGAAGTATTTTCTGCTCTGATTTGATTTTCACCTTTGTCTTTAGACATGTACCCTGATGACATGAAACTCACATACAGAAGAGTAAATAAAACTTAATCCCAAGTCCTACTTGTCCCAGTGAAAGGCCAAAAGTCAAAAATACTTTCATCTTTAGCGGTGGTATTACAAAAGAGCACAGCTGGAGGATATAAAAAAAATCATGTTCAATGTGGTATCATTGTAAAGCATGTGAGCTTTAGTGCACTTTTTCAAAAATAAAACATAAGAGTATAAATCATAGAATCAGACAAGTTTGGTTCAAATCTTGATTCTGTTACTTATTAGCTATGAGATTTTTTGGGGGGCAAAATCCCAAGCTCTTTGAACTTTAGGTTTCCTGCTTATAAAATGGGGATAACAGCATCCTTTATCTCACAGGGACATAGTACATGATAGAGGAAAGGGAAAAATAGATATTATCAAATTCCATTCTTCCTTTCCCTATCTCACGGGAGAAGTATGAAAACTCTTAAATATAGAGCCTGCACCCAGGACGTGCTCAGTCAACATTAGCTATTTATCATCACTCTGACCATCCAGATAATTAATGAATTGTCTCAACAATATCTTTGCAAAGTGGCTCTGTGCTGAAAACTTCCAGTGATGAGGAACTCACTACCTCAGGGGGAAGGAGGTACACTCAAGCATCTGATTTTCTCAGTCATCCCCAAAGGTCAAGATGAGGATATTCCAGTTGGGATCCCAGGGTCTAATGCTGCTCTGACAATTGAGGCTATAGTTAAACTTAAAAAGAACAGAAGACTTCACTTTCCAGGTCTGACGGGTTGGCAATCTCTGTGCAAAGCTCACTGCAATCCAAATTCCTAGGCTGCCAGACACAGGGAAACTCTGAAATAAATTTTTAGCAGCAAGGTTCCGAGGTGGCAGACATGTCTCTACTTTCTCTCCCCGTTTGCCTTAGCTCCCAGCCCGGCAAGGAACAAACAGGCACTCTTCCCCTTGGTCTCCCCAGGATGCTCATTTCTCTTTTCAGGTCTTGAGTTCCCCATTTTCTATAAATGCAAGCCCCTTTGGTATAGCAGTCTGAAATTCTATGTGCCTTCCTCTGACCTCCCATGTTCAAAATCAAAACCTGGATGGACAAGTGACATTTCTTTCCCAAAGAAATTCTGGATCAGAGAGTGCACCTCTCTGCCTACTGTTTGAAAACTATCCCTACAAGCCCCACATTTTCATTACCAAACAGAAAGAGATGGCTCACATTATAGACCACCTGATGAACACTGCTGTTTGGCATCAAGGCACTCATCACTTACCTTATCTAGCCAACTTCATTTCCCTGTACACTCTGCGGTCCAGTCAAGCTGATAAGCTCCCCTCTTTCCGCTTGGGATTCCACATACCTCAGGGTCTTTACTCACACTATTTCTACAGCATACCATTACATTTCCCTCCCTTCACTATTTTCTCACTTTCTGGGGACCATTAATCATCTATGATCTTGACTCTTCCTGATCTTCTAGCATTTATCCCTATATTATAGTTACTTAAATTCCCTCAATTGGCAGCAAAATCACTGGCAGGCTTGTACCACTTTACAATAATTTCATGAGTACAGTTGGTTTTCTTTATCTATGAATTCTAAATGCCTGGATTCAACAGCCACAGACAATCAATATTTGGGGGGAAAAAGCCCACAACAATAAAAAGAATACAAATAAAAAATAATAAAAGATAACAACTATTTACATGGCATTTACATTGTATTAGGTATTATAAGAAATCTAGAGGTGATTTAAGTAGGATGTTGGAAGTTATATGCAGATATTACGTTATTTTTTGTAAGAGGCTTGAGCATTTTCAGATTTTAGTATCCTGGGGTGGGGAGTGGTTCCTGGAAACTAATGCCCTCTGAATAGGGAGGGATGACTGTATTGTCCATCTGCTATCTTGCAAGATTATGGTCTTTTAAGGATAAGCATTGTGACTCAAATTTCTTTTATATTTTCCTAACTGCCTAGCCTTATAGATGATCAGCAAATTATTTTTGGACAAAATAATATAGTTGAAGTGATAAAAAGTGTTAAACTAGAATTAGCAATTGACTTCAAGTCAGCCAAAAAGGATGAAAATGATATAAAATCAACAGCCCCACTCCAGTGAACCTTAATTAAAATGGTGTTATTTGATGGCAGTAAGAAAAGTAAGTCATCATGGTCTGGCCTTTATTTAATTCTGGTAAAGTATCAGTGGACGGATAGATAATTCTGTAGATTTTCAGTGGAATGACCCCGCCATAAACTCAGTAGCATAATAAATATTCACTAAAGGAAGGGAAGAAGGGAGGAACTCCTCCTAAAAGGGAATTACAGATCCAAAGGCAACTGAGAGAGGCTGATAAACACAGATTATCAACTTCCACTCTCCTTGAGACTGCCCAGCATCTGACTCTTCCTTCCCCTCTGCAGATGGGTATTCAAGGCTGTCCTCAGTCTAAGTACAGACTGCTTTTCTAGCTGTATCGCTCATATTTTCCTTACTTTCCCCTGTAGAAGGGCAAGTGGATTGTTCAGTGTTCCCCAATACACTTTTTAATTCCCTGATGTTTTTTTTTTTTGGGGGGGGGGCGGGGGGTGCTTTTATTTTTCCCTTTTCTCTAACCCGTACGAAACTCAACCCAAAATTTAATCCCCAATTTAACCCAACTCAGTCAGGTCTCTCCTCTCTGACACCACTGAAATCCAATTACGGGTATCGATCTCAATATAGTGTGCTCTCCCTGTCTCTGGATTCTCCCTTTCCCAGGTGGTTTGACTGTACTTGTTTCTCAAGACTTAGTACATTTGGTTATACAGATAATGGTTATATATATTATACATAATAATATGATTTAATATATATTATATATACATACTGTGGTCATTAAATATACAACCGTCATATATATTATGTCACCTGTACATATAATTGTTCATTTATCTGTCATTCTCTAGACCTGTTTCTAGACTGTGACCTTCTAGAAGGCAGGAGTAATCTTTTATCTGTCTTGATAATTTTGGTGGCACTTAGAAATAGCAATATTTGCTCAGTAATAGTTAAAAATACTGTTCATATTTTAAGAACACTTCCATGTATGAGGCACTGTGCATTCTCACTGAATACTTTGTGGCCTCTGAAGCAAGAACTCTTACTACTTTTTCTCAGACAAGAAAAGTGAGGCTTATAGGCTTTAAGTAGCTGGTCTGAGGCCGCATTCTTAAGAGATGAAGAGACTAGAATACAAACCTTGGCAGACTGACTACAGAGCCTGAGTTCTTGGGGAAAAAGAAAAACTGGTGACCTCCCCCTGGGCCACACACCTAGAGAGAAGAACAGACCCAGAAAGTGCAAAAAGGGATGCAGCAGCCATAGCACCGACTTTCAGCGATCTTGCCTTGGGAAAGTCTCAATTACCAATTTATATTCAGGTAGTCCTCAAAGGTACTTTGTATTGAAACATAGGAACATGTTACAAAGGAAAAGAGGAAGAGAGTTCTAAGGACCAAATTTCTATTGACCAAAGCTCCCCTTCAAAACAGGGCTTAAGGCTCTGCTGAGCTGCAATTTTCAAAACCATCACCCTCCCACAGAGTGAACCTTCAAAGGACCTTAAAGCAGCAGTCCTAGTGGTGTCTGCCTGCTCTCTGCTCCCTTCCTAGAAGAGGGGACCACTGACAGCCAGGTGTACGAAATGTTGGAGAGGCCAGGGGGCCAGCCACTCTCAGGATGTTGCCAGAGACCCTGTTTCCACCTCTACTCTGACCCACAGTCTGCCTGACAACGGAGAGACACTAGCACCTACTTGCTGGGTAGGAACAGCTTTGGAAACCAGATGTGGGTTTTCATTAAATGACTTGTTAAACTGGCCAAGATTAGTGGTACAGAATCTCGCCTACTCTGCGCCAAGAAAGGAAAGAGAACAAAGGGTCAGCAATCTAATCTGGCCTCTGAGGCTGAGGCATTTCATTTTGTTTGAGAAGGAAGAGTGAAGACATAAGAGACCTAACAAGCTACGCTGCCATGTTTCAAGGGTCTCCTTCTCTCCTGCCTCTCTCCCATCCCACCTTTCCCAGTGTCAAAACAGTGGCTTCCAGGTTAATAAACAGAACACTGGATTTGGATTCAGGAGCTCTGATTTTTAGATTTACCTCTCCCATTTGTTGCTGTATAACCTCACAAAATTCAGGGGCCTTCATATTTCCATCTGCAAAATGGAGCTAAATGGAATATCTGCTGTAAAGGGCTCTTTCTCAGGGTTGCTGGGGGATCAACGAGCCAGTGTGTCAAGAGGTTTTGTTGGCTGGAAACCACAATGTATAAATAAACAGTTATTGTTTTTTGGATTTTGAAATGAACATGTGGATGTAAAAACAAAATCAAAACAAAAATAAAGAGGTTGGCTGTTGGATACACTTCTCAAAAGGAAAGTAAATTTTAAAATACTTCTCATATGAAAATTTTTGAACATGTCCAAATAGAATAGATGCATACTTTTTATACCCCATGTTTTTAAAAGACTCTCTCATTTCACTCTGTCTAAATTATTCCCAGCCTTTTCTGGGATGCCAGCCATAATGGATGCTTCCAAACTGATCAACTCAGGACACTGAAATCTGTCACTCTCCAGCTGTAAAAATGATACCACTTGGTGCTTTGTGACAGGGTTGACCTGGTTTCTCACTGTTGTGTACATGAATATTTTCCTAATAAGATCAGAGGCCTTTGAGGGAGTCTTATGCATCTATGATCTTCCATGAAACATGACATTAGACATTAATAAACAATTTAACAAATATATAACATTGGTACATTAATCAAATAAGTATTTAGTGTTCAAATCGTCTGTGCTGCCCAGTACTCTGTGCCTAGCACTTTCCTAGGTAATAAGGGGCTCAAGGAGTATATTTAAGATATGCATTAGATTTACATTATCTAAATCATAACTTTTTAGACAGAGGTTCATAATTGAAGAGGATTTCATAATTTGAGCAAGAAAATAATGAAGTAGTGTTGGGTTATAACCTAGAGTATAAAATAGATATCCATGAATTGATATTATTAAAAATAAATGACTAGAGACATAAATAAATGAGAAAAAGAGCGAAATCTCCCAGGAAAAGAATTCCAAATGTTTTATATAGGTATTCTTCCCTTAATGAGGTGGAACATAACTCTCCACTCATTAAATGTAGGCCAGGTGTAGGGACTTCTTTCCAAATAATTAAACAAGTTCTTAGTGTTAATAATAATGGATCAGTATTGATTCATTAATTGTGATAAATGCACCAGACTAATGTAAGATTTTAATTGAGGGGGGAGAGGACTGAGCATGGGGTATATGGGAACACTCTGAACTATCATTGTGGCCTTTCTGTAAATCTAAAACTACCATAAAAATTTATTTTAAAAGATGCAGTTTCACAACAATGTGCTTACCTGAAACATGTGGTACAGAACATACATGCTTGCCTTTGCTATCTCCCTCAAACCCACAAAAATAAAAAAAAAAAAATACAGGAATAAAATAGGTGTAAATCTGCAGAACCAAGAGAATCTGAGAAGAAAGAAGAGCAGACAAAGGTAGGGGAGGTGGAGAGTGGATGAACGGTAACTGACTTAGCAAGGGGGAAAGCTGAAACTTCACCATCTGCAAAGAGAAAGTGAGTGGAGTGGACAAGAAGCAGTTGAACCCAAATATGGGGTAAGTGTGGGGATTTGAAGCACTGGATGCTCTGAGGGCTGATGGAAGAGATGAAGATAAAAACCGATGGAAAGCTCCAGAACCCCGGCCTCAACCCATGCAGCCAGGTGGTGCTTTCTTTTTCAGATAAGCAGAAGCCTGGAGGCTGACTCTGAAGATGATGAAGTATAGAAACTCTTGACTGGGGTCACCAAGTACAGCTGAGGACACCAATTGGCCACTTTCCTCCACTCATGCAGAACCTCCCATTGAGTTTTGGTACTTCTAAGGACAGAAGGGGCTCAATATGAAGGAGGAATAGAGAGAAACCAAAATTAATAAGTAAAAATAAATCACAGGAAATAAGAACAATTTAGGGAACAAAAGAACACATTACAAAACTGTACTCTCTGGGAGAACAACACAGCTGAGTGGTCACCTGGTATATTTTTTAAAAGACATTTCTAACTGTTACAACAACACCTAATATGCATTTTGTTTTTTAAATCCCATCTGTACACTGAAAACCCCCAATATTCCTGATTATAACTGAGAAGGGTTCCATGGTGTGCACAGACAACTGAGGTCTGAATCAATAAACCAAAAAAGGCATAAATAAATAAAACAGAAAAGGGCCAGGCAGGGTGGCTCACGCCAGTAATCCTAACACTTTGGGAGGCTGAGGCAGGTGGATTCCATGAGCTTGGGAGTTTGAAACCAGCCTGAGCAAGAGTGAGACCCCGTCTCTAAAAATAGCCAGGCATTGTGGTAGGCGCCTGCAGTCACTTGAGCCCAAGAGTTTGAGGTTGCTGTGAACTGTGACGCCATAGCACTCTATTGAGGGCGACAAAATGAAACTGTCTCAAAAAAAAAAAAAAAAAAAAAACCCTCAAATCACAGAAAATAAAAAACTTTCAGAGTACATTATTTGTCTGAGTTGTGAAGGCATTTATCTAGTCATAGTAATGTAAACACTGAATATTAATTTTAAAAAACGGCTCTGGGAAAATGGGGACAGTGTGACAAGGGGTGGATGAGTAGAGGGTATATGAGCCAATTAAAAAGTTAATATATAATATCTAAAATTGAAAAATGAGGAAAAGACATGGACTACATGTTTATGTTTTCCCCAAATTCATATGTTGAAACCCTAATCCCTAATGAGATGATGTAAGGAGATAGGGCTTTTAGGAAATAACCTGGTTTAGATACAGTCATGTGGGTAGAGACTCTGGGATGAGATTATTATCCTCTTAAGAAGAGAAAGAGTCTAGAGCCAGCCTTCTCTCTCCCTTTCTCCCTTTTCTCTGCTGCACCCCACACACTCCGCCTTTGTGTCTCCCACCCCCTCCTCCTCTCCACCATGTGAAGATACAGCAAGAAGATAGTCATCTGTAAACTCAGAAGCAGGTCCTCCCCAGGAACCAAATCAGTTGCAACTTGATCTTGGGCTTTCCAGCCACCATAAGTGAGAAATAAATGTCTGTCATTTAAGCCACACAGTTTATGGTTCTTGTTATAGCAGCCTGAACTGAGGCAGTCAGTATCAGAGACATGAAGGTGAACTATCAGAAGAAACACCTAAGAGAGGTTAAAGTGATTCTCCATCAGAGCTGGATTCAGGATAGAAAGGGAGGAGAAAAGGGACTGCTAAATTTTGTTTTATTACTTGAAATAATATTTGGTTTTATAATCTGTAACTGAGAGGGAAATTTTTTAAAGCACTCTTATCCTACCAAGAAGTGACTAGAAAAATGAAGTATCTTTCTCCGTTTTATAGAAGAAGAAAGTCAGGATATAAAAGGTAAAGTGATGTGCACAGAATCACAAAGACTATAGTATAGCTGGAACTAAAATTGGGTCTCCTGACTCCCAAACCAGCTCTCTGCCTGTTTAGCTGGAGAAAGGGGAACTAGTAGAATTAATATATGTTGTCAGGACCCTGGACAGGGATTCAACAGCCTCTAGTGCAGCGGTTCTCAACTGTCACTACCCACAGGAACTGTGTTAAAGGGCCGTGGCATTAGGAAGGTTGAGAACCACTGACTGCTCTGGGGGTGTCATTGGCTAGTTTCTGGGACACTCTGTGACCTTTACCACCTTCTGTGAGTTCTGAAAAACAACAGGTAGTGGCTTGCACAGTTCAATAAGTGCAGCTTCTTGCCATGAAAAGAGCTAGCTTCTGAAATCATCTTTTATTGGCTCCTTACGTCCCTTGGTTGGACTCCTCTCTGGCCCAGTCTGCATGCCCTGTGCTTTCATAATGTAATTGTCTATGCTCCGGGAAAGAAAAACTCAGGTGGGGCAAAAGAATACATCATAGATTTTTTGTCTTTTGAAATCAGCCATTTGCTTTCCTTTCCTCACACACTAAAAAGGACAGTCCACTTCATGTTTTGTGTGAACTGCACCTGTTTCTTAAGTATATTAAGACTGTTTTCTTCATATAATTTCTGTCTTGTGAGATGCATCCCAGTTTGGGCTTTTGCCTTCATGTTACAATCATAGAAGATCATTACATTCTCCTAGTTTGTACTTAAAAGTCTGGCCTACTTTCTGCCTGGTGTGGCAGTCCTGTTGCAGGTACTAGCCTTTATTCAATCCTGAGCTCTTTAAATGCCTTCCTTGCTTCCTCAAATAATAGTATGCTGTTCACACTCCCATCTCCCTCCTAGACCAACCATTCCACCCTTCTTCATTCATTTCGGTGCACTTGTATTTAATGCTTCTTATTGCCAAACACTAAGCCGGGCTCTAGGAATTTGGCAGTGAACAAAACAGATTCCATCTCTGTCCTCTTGGAGCTCACAGCTGAGTGGAAAAAATCATACACAAAATAAACAATTATTGCATTTAGGTGACCTAAATGCTGTGCAGGGAAATTTTGTATACAATGAAAACCTGGGAATGAGAATCTGACCTAGTTAAGGTGTGCAGGGTACTGGTTGGGGATGTTGGAAGATACTGAGTGGGATACCCCGAGAACCTGCCACAGTGTTGACTGGTAGATTAGTGTTCAACAAATGTTAGTCATTTCCTTGATGGGTATCCTTGGAATGGCTTTGCAAACTTAAAAGCAGACTACAAAATTAAACTCATCATTTTCATGCCCTACAGGAAGGCAACCAAAAAGCCAGGAAAAATTCCTGATATAAATTAGGCTTAAAATGTTTGGGAAAAAGATATGGAAAGGATCTTGTATAGACAAGAATAATCTAGCTGACTTCTCCACTCACTTTTGTTCTCTCCAAATTCATTCTGAAAAGCACTTTAACACTTCAGATCTTTGTTCAATGAGTCCTAAATAACTAAGGCTGAATCTAGAAGGAACAAAATCTTTTGACCCTGGGCATAACAGCCATAAAGTAGCTGCATTGCAGTGTTTGCAATTAATACAGTACCCCATTCAAAGGGGCAATGCTTAGACCTTTTCACACTTTGACAAAGAGTCTTCTCAACTTCGAAAGAGTAAGAAAAAAAAAAAAAAAAGGTGTCTTTTCTAACAAGTACTGCACACACCCTAAATGGCAACAAACACTTATATAGACAGGAAGCTAAAAATAAAGGTTAGAAATTAAGAAATACAGGTGTATTGCTTATAAAACAACTCAGTGTAGCAAAATGTTTTCAAGAGGTGAAATAAAGATGTCTCTATTTTTCAAAATAAATATTTTTTAGAAAATATGGATGTAAAAATTAATTATTTCCACAGAACCTATCATTGAAAAATTAGAGATATTCAGTAAGGAGGCAGTCTCCAAAACATTGAAGGAGAGATACACACATGCCCAGATACACGTCACACTGCAAACACGTGCGCATGCTCACATGCACACACACTCGCACCCACACCTCAATAGCTTGTCAAAGTTGGTTATTGTAGGAGTTCATCATACTTTCAGAACTCTGTAGGTCTTTCTCAATTTTGAATTTTCTATTTTATCCAATCCTGGAAACTTCTTTAGAAGCTTTTGGCATTGTATCTTTAAGCTGTTGCTTCCAAATCTGCCTTTCTCTACACTTTTGATTTATTTCTTTGTGTTTTGTAGATTTCATATAATAAAGCTTGGTTATAACAGAATACTTTTTTGGAGGCTTTTACTATCACCTATGGAAGTAATTTTTTACAATTCATATAATTTATGGATCTGTTTTGAAGGAAACTATGTCCATCGAACCAACAATGCTGATAAATTTTATTTATTATAATTGTACTTGAAAATGTACAAACATGAAGCCAGAGATCAAGTCTTTGCTCATAGCTATCCTAGAACAGTAAAACCAAAGACACTTTACAAAGGGGATAAACACGATTATAATACCAATATATTTTGAATTACCAATATTAATTTAATGATAGAAACTATGGTACTTGCTGCCTTAGAACATCATTTGTAATGACAGTATGGTCTTTGTAATCTCATGGACTCCATGAGTTCAACAAGCCTACAGTAACCTGCACTCTGCAAGGACCTGATCCCTCCCTTAGCGTTTTTCCCTCTTTCTCCTTTAGTGCCATTATGTCACTTAGCCTCCACTCAGCATTATCTTACTGTGCATCAATTCTGCGCCAGATTTTTTTTTCTTTCTGTTCTCAATAGTTCATCACAATTACAGCAGTAGTTTGTGGTGCCAACATGATTATAAATGCAGATGCAAACAAAGACCTTGAATCTCTGGCAGTACTCAGTTATGCAAAGGTCATTTCAAGATATATTTGTTATTTTCTATGATGATTAAAATTGAAACACCAAATTGAATGAACACACAAATACACATTAAAGTACTTGAATCCTTGAGAAAAAGTTGCAGGGTGGCTGACTTTAGTCTGAGGAGCTGTTGATGTACATCTTTAAAATAAACTTATATCTAATGCATCAGATTCTACAAATAAAATATGAGAACTATTTTATCTAGTTTTCAAAGACAAAATTGTACAAAATATACTTAATTAAAATGAAAGGTATCCGTCTGGAACTTTGATTAATTCATGTTTGCAGATGTACCATTTGTTTTGAGCATTTCCACTAGAGGGATCCAAAATCAGTGCACCCCACAAAATAGATGTTGCTTCCTCTCTTCTTCCTGGAGGGATAATATGTAACATTTTAAATTTCTATGCCATCTTAACTCCAGGTAATACAAAGTACTTCATGAAAGTTATGTGAGTGATGTTCACATACTTGTGAGACTAAATAGAAGGGAGGCAGCATGCTCTGCAGCTCATAAATAAATAAACAAACGCAAAGAGAAGGATAGAATTCAATTTCCAAGATATTTTGATTAGTTTCTCTTTTTTCTCCAGTTAGAGCATGATACAAATTTACTTTCTTATTTTGCACTTCTTTACTTATTTTTCATTTGTGCTAGGAATATTTATTCAGAGCACTGTGCGTGTATTGTACTAGGTGTAATGAGGGTAGTCAAGCACACCTGAGACATGGTGTCTGACCTGAAGAACCCAAGAATAAGAAAGAATATCGAGGAACACACACACACACATACACACACACAGCTAAAAGATGATGACTTCAAAAAACAAACAAACAAAAAATACAAGGAAAAATACCTGAAAATGTGTTCTGTTCTAGGTAAAGGATCTGTTCTACAAGCCTGGTGGTGGACCAGGACAGAGATGTTGGAAATTCAGGTGACAGATATCGATCTGATGATCAAAGGGTTACATATTTTTGGATAGATGTGGAAGAAGCTGCTCTAAGCAAGAGAAATAGTGCCTCAATTAGCTAGGAAATACTAGGTGGGAATGGAAGATGGTTGGTACACTGTATAGTCTAATTGGTTACTATTTAATCAGTACTTCCTGTATGTCCTGGATTATGCTCAAGGCTTTAATTATCAGATGTAAAACTTAAACTATGATACCATTTTAAAGGTAAAAAAAAAAAATACAGGTTCAGTAGGATTAAACAATCCATTATAGGCCACAAAGGAAGAATGTGGAAGCAACAGATTTACATCAGGTGTTTGACTCCAAAGCTCCTGCTCCCATTACGTTGCAAGTGTTCTCAGCAATGGGAAGTGACAGTTGAAAGTCTGATTGCTATGGATTACAGAAGGCCCTGATGCCAGTGGGTTTAGGCTTCACACTTCAGAGCAAATAAACAACTGCTGCTCTTGGGAGTAAGGAGAAAATAAATGCATAAGTAGACACATGCACACACCAACCCCATACCATATAAAGAGCAATTTGGCAAGGAGTGCATGAGATGGGCCAGGAGGGGAGACATAGACGGAGTACAGAGATTGACTCCCTGAAGTGTCTACACAGACTAACATTCCTCTCCAGTGTTCCAGTGCAGCTTCTCTGTATTTCTCCAGCCTTATTCTCGCACCATTCTCTGTATGTTCCATCCCCATCCAAACAAGCCTACTTTTCACTCTGCTGGTAGGAGTTAGTCTTTCTTACATTGAATAATATTTATACATGTTTCTCCAATTGGAAGTAATAACTTTTCCTCCTTTTGATATCTCAAAGTGTCCTCATCCTTTAAAACCTCAGATTTTGCATAAATATAACCACACTTGGGTTATCTTTCCCAGTGTTCCCACTTATATCAAATGCCTTGTTAGAAAGTCTCACAGCACCATTTACTCCTATCCTTTGTAGCTCCTGTCACCATGAGAATTATCCATTTATTCGGGTGGTTATTTGATTAACAGCTGTTTGCACCCACTAGAATTTGCCCCACTGTAAGTCTGTTCTGCGGGGCAGGAGCCATGTCTGCTTCTACTCAGCATCGTGTTCCCTGAGCCTAGCACATTGCACGCCACATGACAGACAACCAACATTTGTGTAATGAGTGAGCAGATGAGTAGACTAATGAGTGCACATCCTGAACCAGAATAATAGCAGTGGGAATGGAAAAAAAAAAAAGATGTAATTCAAGACTGGACAAAAGGATCCAGCAACTGATTTAAGGTTTGGATGGGAAGAAGAGAGGGAGGGAATGTCAAGGTTTAGGTTGTCAGTGATGGCTCTGCTATTTCTATGACTGCGGGAACAATTAAACAGCCTACAATTGAACACATTCCACTCACTACCATTCTAGGTGAATAACCACCTGAAATTCTGATGCAAAAGGCAAAGAATCAGAAGCAGAAATGGGTGAGCAATTCAATCCAGAGCCTAACAAGTCCTTAGTCAGGTTACAAGGTTGGCAGTGAGGTGGGCTAAGTTCCTGCCTGGAAACATGCCCCAAGTGGATGATCAGACTCCTCGTGCACTGAAATATCCAGCCAACCCTCAGGCCATCTTAGTAATGCTTCTGTGGTTTTCCTTACATTTCAGTAAAGCCTGATTCTATTCCTTGTCCATGAGACATTTCACATCAATTGCTGCAGGTGAGAATCAGCTTGGCATGGTGGAAAAAGCACTCTGATGATATCCTCCAAGGCTTGATCAAGCATTTCCTGTGTCACCAGCCACCAGGCCACTCCTTGGCCCTCATTCACCCAGATCCTTCAGTGTATATGATGCACATGTTCATCATAGGTACAATATTCCTTTTGTTCAAGTATCTTTTTCTTTTCTAGACTGTGAAGTCTTTGAGAAGAAGGCTATCGTCAAATTCACGTAGTTTGGAATTTAAAACAGAGGCTTTGGGGACAAACTGCCTGAGCTCATATCCTGGCAATCCCCATGCTAACTGTGTAAGCTTTGAAAGTTACTTAATCTCTCTTTGAATTTTACTTTCCTTATTTGGCAAATGAAGATGATTTGTAGCCCCTATCTAACATAGTTATTGTGAGTATGCTCATTTATTCATTCCTTCATAATCCATTCAGCACGTATGTATTAAGTTGTAATATATTGCTGGCCTTGTTCTATGTGCAAGGTATATGCATACAACTATAAACACTACAGAAAAGTTTCCTCTTCTTTTGGAGCTTGCATCATAGAGGAGAGAAAAAGAACTACAGGTAAACCGATAAACATGATAACTATACACAAAAGAAGCATGCCTGACCAGGCCTATACAGTGTTACAAGGGTAAACTTGTACACCACTTCCCAACTTATCATTCAGCAACATTATGCTGATAGCTTTATTTATTGAAGAATATAGTGGAGGTATTTACACCATGGGAATTAGTAAATGCTATAGATCAGCACATTTCCCATCCCCCAGCCCCACCAGACCCAGGTATTAAGCACTTACCAGCACATCGCTGTGTAGTATGACACTAAAATGGGTTTATTAAGAGACAGTGGCTAAGGGGGTAGAGTAGGGTAACTCATTTTCAAGAGCTCTCTGAAAATCTGAAGTTTGTACTGAGACCTGAAATGTGAATACCAGAAGTAATGAAGGGAAGAGTGAGCCAGTCAGAGTAGACAGCTGATTCAAAGGCCTAAGAGCAATAGCCTGGTATATATATTCCAGGAACAGTAACAAAAAAAAGCTACTGAGGGTGGAACATAAGAAATGAGGGGGAGAATGAAATGAGACCAGGTCAGACAGGCAAGTCAGAGCACGGTCACATAGAGGCTCCTAGGCAAGGCACCTGCATTATTCCAAGTGCAGCTGGAAGCTGTTGGAGGGATTTTTCAGCAAGAGAGACTATTTGAAGGACTTAGCATGTACCCAGAACCTAGGAAGTGCTCCAGAAATGTTACCTATTCCTGTTAATATGTACCTCAGTGTCCTTGGAAGTTCATGCACTGTCAGACATATAGGAGGTATCCAGTTAAGGTTTGTTGAGTGATAAAATAAACGGATGGTCACAAAGAAGCCCCGTTCTCTCTCTGAGCCTCACTTGCCTCATCAGAAAAATAAATTATTTGAGAAAACATCCTCCCCGGTCCCTTCTATTCCCGCAACTCTCCTGCTGTATTATGTATTGCAGGCTGGTTGTGCTTATCCAACCTGGCAGAGGTTACCAAAGTCCTAACAGCTAATATTTTCAAACAAGCATGCAATACCACTTTGTAGTCTTCTCATTTCAAAACATGACATTCCTGCCTTGTACAATGACATAAAATGAAACAGTCTTCATATTTCTGTTCTCATCTTAAGGGAAGTGATGGGGAAGGAGAGAGAGAGAAATATGCACTCACTAACGAGGCTATAAATATTGATGTCTTCCTCAGTCCCCCCCTAGAGCTCTATCATTTTGGCAACTAGCTGATTAATAATAGATTAAATACTTTAGATTTACTTACTTTGGGTTCTATGACTTTAAATGTATCTGCTGCAAGGGAACTAGCTGAAACAGGGATCATCGGATCATCCAGACTTTCAACATAAAAATTAAGTCGGAGCAGAAGCAAATTGGGCATGACAGGCAGTATTTCCACTGAGTAATATCTCAAATGTTGTGTGCAAGGACTGAATTGTCTTTCCAGATGTTAACTTCTTTTCCTAAGAACCCACCCACATGCTACTCCAAGAAAGAGGACCATGTTCACACATACCATATGGTACTGTTCTGAGTAAGCGTGGATGAGGAAGGAGGTCTGCCCATACACATAGTACAGATATTCATCCAAATACCGGTTACCAACCCAAATTTGGAGCAACATGGGTATAACTATGAGGAAACAGATGGATGATCATGACTGCTGAGATAGTCCCACTTGCCCCCAAAACATATCCTTTGGGATGGAGGCAGGTGACTGCACCAAAAGATGCCCCTCTAGATAACACTAGAGAGGTAAGTGGTCCCTGAGGGCAGATTTGGACAACTGAAAATACCCACTAAAATGCTGGCCTTTACAGACCAGTGAGAATATCACCAGCTCTAGATGACAGTTTGGCACATTGGGAAATATGTTGGGGGATATGATGATACTTGGCTTCGAAGTCTGATGCTATCACTGAGTCTTTCTGAGTGAGCCTGGGCTTGTCCTTTTCCTGGGCCTCAGTCTCCCATCTTTTCAATTAAGAGATAGAAATGAGCAATATTTCTCAGTCTGAATCAATGGTGAAGCTTTGAAAATATATAGATTCCAATGGTCCATGTCATGGATGAAGTTGTGTCCCTCCAAAACAAAGTTCTAACCCCTAGTACCTCAGAATGTGACCTTATTTGGAAATATGGTCATTGCAGATACAAACAGTTGGAATGAGTCCAGGTTGGAGTAAAATGACCCTTAAGACAATATGACTGGTGTCCTTATAGAAAGAGAAGACACAAAGACACATGAGGGGAAAATGTTCTGTGGTGACAGAGGCCATCGCTTGACTATTCCAAGTTAAAGATAACAAGGGATGGATGGTGACCACCAGGAGTTAGAAAATGTTGAGGAAATATGCCCATCTACGGGTTTGGGGGACAGCATGGTTCCACGAACATCTTGATTTTAGACTTCTAGCTTCCAGAGCTATGAGACAATGAATTTCTATTGTTCTAAGCCATCTCTGTCCGTGATACTCTGTTGCAGGAGCTGTAGGAAATGAACACAACCCCATTTCTAAAGGTACTGAAACCTTAGAGGAGGAGCCTAGAAACACATGGCTAAAAAAGCTTCTCAGAAAACTCTGATGAACACCTTGGCTTGGAAACACTGAATTAACTGTGCTCCCAACTCTGGAATCTTTGGATTCATACAGAAATCTGACTCTAGCTTCTGCCACTGGAGACTTATCATGGAAATAATGAATTTAGGAAAGAGCTTCTCTGGTGATATAAAGGGGAGCTTTCTCTGTATCCAGCAGCAGAACACTAGAATCATGCTGACAGTGAAGAAAGAGGAAGGTCTTCAGGGTGGTGCTGAGACACACAGTCTACCCCCCTCTTCTAGGCTTTCTTCATATCCCCCAAACTAAACTAATTAAAAGAAGAAGTTGATTTGAGCTACCCATGGATGAAAGAGCCCTTTGAGGTACTAATAAAAGCTATAAACCTTCTCCAGGGGCATATGCCACAGTTTCACAGGACTCCAGACACTCTGATTCTCATCTGCTGACTTTCAAGGGATCTATGAACATCACGCCAAGAAACTTTGGATGCTGTAATTTGCCCCAGAATGCCCCAAAGATGCTCACGTAAGACCATAAGGAAAACAAAACAAAACAGGAATATGGTAAAGACTACTTTGCTCTGGTGCCACCTTTTTCATCTGTAAAAGGAGAAGGTCCATTCATCCATCCAAGTACTCACCGGGCTATAGATTTATTCCATGCTGCAGTATCTGCCTTATTCTTCTATGCTAGAGATTCAATAAGAAATAAAGGATCCCTACTCTCATGGTGCTAACATTTTAGCAAGACATTTCCAAAGGCAGTGTAATGGAGGTGTACTGTGGGATGGGAGTGAGGGTCAAGGTCGGAGGGCCAGCTGGGTCAAGCTGAGACTCAGTGCTGGGAAGAGGTCAGCCATCAGAGACCTGGCAGAGGGGTGCTGGCAGGAGGAGTTGTAGGTGCACAGGCACAAAGGGAAGAGAAAGTTTGGCATATTTGGGCATGGAAAGGCCAGAGTGGCTCAGGCACAGTGAACCAGGCACCTGGGTGGATGGGGAGGTCAGGGAGGTCAGATCAGGTGACCATCCAGGTCAAGCTGGGTATGTGGATTTTATTCTAAGCATGATGGGAATTCAAGAAAGAACTTTTAACAAGAGAATGAGGTGATCTAATTTACATTTTAAGAGAGAGGAGTACATTTCTAAGGTTCTTCCAATGTGAAGGATCTAGAAGGAAATGGCCTCTTGCCCTTCCACCACTGCTGTCAGAGTGGACAGAACATCAATGTAACTAACACAATCCTGGGCTGCTGTGACAAGTGATGATATTTCACAGATGTGCAGGGAGGGGATAAAGAGGGAGAGGAGGAAGCTGTCTGCATGCCAAATTTCAAACTGAGCTGCTACCTAAGCCCCAGGTTCCCTGTGAAATGCATAAACTATGTTTGTTATTTCTAAAGGGTTATCTGTTGAAACATCTTTAGGCAAAACCTGTCATAAGATGTCTTTCCAAACTCACACCCGATCTTGGCTGCTGCCCTATTAGAATGTTGACACGCGCAACATCAAAGTCAGAGGCGTCCCATGGAGCAGCACTGCCAAGGTGCCAGGAAGCCTCTCTGAATACAGATAGCAGCAGGCTCCTAGCAGTGGAAAGCAGCTCTCACCCCCTCCTCGCCTCTCCCTGAATCCAAATTTCAACTTCTAATGAGATGCTGCAGCCTGAACTAGCTTCTCTGCCGCTGACCCCCCAGAAACTGGCACAGGAATGTAATATTAATGAGATAAGCATCCTTCATCTGAGTGGAGCATTAAAAATACCAAGTGTCTTCTCAGCTGTTATCCCACTGGAACCTCATATTCATTATTGAGGGCTGGAAGGGCTTTTTTAACAATTTCAACAGCAGAGAAGTTTGCCCCCAGGGCAGACACGCTTGACCAAAGTTGCAAGGCTCACATTTGGGCAAGTGTTTCCCAGCTCAGTACTCGTGGTCATCCCCCTGAACCTGGCTGCCTCCGAGCTATATCATTTTTAGGCTGAAATTGGACACGATAATATGTAGAGCTGCTAAGTGGTACAGAGGGTCAATGAAACCAGTCTAGTGGTCTAAGGAATGGGCACCACTCTCATATCTGGGTGTAAGGACTGGCTGTGAGACTTCAGACCAGTTACATAACTCCTCTTGGTTCTAGTTTCCTCATCTATAAATTGTGGGAACTAATAGTATCTACCTTCTTTAGTTGTCGTAAGGGTTAGGTGAAATAAAACCATTTCTACTTCTGATGTGATGACACAGCAAGAAATAGCATTTAATGGGTACTGATAATGTGCTGGGCCCTGTGTCCACCACTCTGTAAATGCATGCCCTTCTCATGGCTAGTTTCATAATGCCTGTTGCCTAGGAGGCCCTCAGTATGTATCTTCTTTGTTGATGATTAAGCTTTATAACATTGGAGATAATTTTCCAGGGAGGATCAGAGAAAATTCTCTGACAAGGACTTTTTTAGATATTGGAGCAGAAGATAAGGGTATAGGAGAAGGTGGTGCATACAGGAAAATCAGAGGTGGGGTTGTCTTTTTCCCCCCATATAGATTGTCCATGTCTGGAACAGGAAAAAAAAATAACATATTCCATTGGTAAAAATATAAGCACCTTTTAAATTACAAATAATTCAATGTATAATCAAAATGGCCAAATATATCTCATCCAACTCATGCACGGTAGACTCAGAGAATACTGAAGCAGGAATAGATTTGAAGATTGTTTAAATTTGTAAGGAGAAAGCAGCAGAGGCTTTGGGCAAAGGCATGGCAGCCCTAAGGTCAGACCCAAGACCTTCTTTCTACTGCAAAGAAAATACTCTCAATTAGCTACCTAGTATGATTCCCTCTCTGGAAAGGTACTGACTGAGGATTGCTTGACTTCTTTTATGTCTTCTTCATCCAATACAGTCTTCAGCTATGTATGACATTAAAAGCAGATGGCAGAAGCATCAGTGTGTACTCCAGCAGGTGGTAGAGAGGTCCCCTGCCCAATTGGGCTTCTACTCTTGGTTCCCAGATTCCTGGTATACAGAACAGAAGAGGAAGGCTGAACTACAAGGATCAAATGTTTCCTACAGTCTCAAAATGCTCCTGTTTCTAATCATTTAATCTGAGATTCAGAATCCCAGTTTTCTTTCCCAAGCCTGAGGGGTCTTAACAGTGAGTGCTGGCACAGGACTCAGGAGCTCTAGGACCTGGTTTCACCTCCTCTATCACTCACAGTGTGACCTTGAAGCAAACCACTTAAGCACTTCATGGCCATTTCTCCAATTAGAACACTCCCACTCTGCCTCTGTGCGTGAATGCGAGCTAAATTCAAACAATAGATGGGGGAAAATGCTCTGAGAAAAGTAGCGAAGGGCTATAAATACATACCCATGTGTGTGTATGTGTGTGTGTTACTAATCATTTGTTATTTATCCTGTCACATCATTAGTATTACTTTTCATTACTCCTTTATAGGTAATGGGGGGGGTCTATGAGTAATGAGGACAAGCCTCTACCTACTTCAGGAAGAGAGGTAAAGAAGTGCCCAGTTCTAGCCAGAGACTCTCTGACTTGACTCTCAGACTCACTCATCACATCCTCTCCAGATATTTTTATTTCTTAGGAATAAATAACACACTTGAGTCTAGTTGATGTTTCCCAAGCCAAAAACAGAGAACAAGTTGTTGCCATGGAACAAAGAAAATCAAATGCAAACTTCAATAAACAAGTGAACATACATAATAAAGTACCTTTAATTGGGATGGGTTTTTCAGAGCCTTTAATAGCCTATTACCTCATCTGTTCCACATAAACAAGTTGAATCTTCAAGTTCATTCCAGTTTCATTATTCTCTGAGTGTGCTGTGCGTAAACTGGATGGGATATATTTGGCTATTTTGATTATATCATTGAATTATTTGTAATTTAAACTCCTGTGAAAGGAGCAGGGCTTTGGGGAAATGATGATTATCAATAATACCTTACACACGCATGACACTTTACAGCTTATGAAGCACTTTTATATTATTATTGAACAATTTGATTCAATTAAATATTTATCAAACATTACTTGGAGCAATGCATTATGATGAGCGTTATTAAACACCCTCTTGGAAAAACACGAAATCAAATCAGTAGCTTCAAGAAAGGCACAGGAAAGTTCAGTGACTGGGCCAAATTCTAGAAATGACTGTCAAATTCTTAAAACAGGTTAAATCCCATCCCATTCTATAACCTTCCAGTGGCTTCTCCTGCACTTAAACTAAAATGTAAACTTCTTTCCATGACCTGTCAGCTCTGCCTGCCCTGGAACCTTCCCTGTGATCTCACTCTAATCTCCTATCACTCTCTTTGCTAAAAACACTCCGGCTACTCTTGTCTTTCCATTCCTCATACCATTGCTTATATCATTCCCTCTGTGTAGAATATTCGTCTCCAAATTGTTTTGTAGACCTGGTATCTTCCCCATCTGTATGTCTGGCCTTAAATATCACCACTCAGAAAGAGCCTTCATTGACCCAGTATTTTAAAAAGTACCCTCATGTAATCGTTTCTCAGCATGTTGTGTTTTTTTTCAGAAAATCTTTGCCATACAATTATCACATTTATTTAGTCAATTATTTAATTTTCCTCTCTTACCCTCTACAAGAAAGGTTCGTGAAGGCACACACCTCATTTCTTTTTATTACTGTGTTCCCAATAGCTGGGAAGGCCTGCCACAGAGTAAGAAATCAATATATAATGAATGAGTGAATAAGCGAAGTTTAGAAACTTTTGACTTGATTCTTGAACCTGCATCTTCTGACTCCTAATTTCCTGATCCTTCCCTTCGTTTTGCATGAGTTCCCTGCAATCCAAGCATTTATAATCTCTATTCCATATCTCAGTTTGAAAATGGAGAAGAACCCTATTTTTCTTAAACTCCAAACACATTATCTCACACATAGTACAAAAGAGGATAGGTTCTTGTATAAGCCTTGATGGTTGAGGACTTTGCTTCATGGATTTATCAGATTTTATTATATCACAGAATTATGGCACACAGCCTTAGTGCCCATGTCTGACAGACTCCAGGGAAGCCCAGGGTTAAATGACTGCAGGGCATGCCTGCTTTCTGTGCCTTGGGATCTCTGCTGAAGCTGGAATTATCACTATGAAAAAATGATAAAATATGGTGGGTACTTAGAGAAGCTGTCAATCCACTCAGTGTCCTTGTCTCCCTCCCATTCATCCATCCATTCACCCACCCATCCCCTCAATCCATCCATCCACTCATCCATCCATCCATCCATCCATCCATCCATCCATCCATCCATCCATCTATCCAGTCTTTATTGAAAGCCTACTCTGTGTCAAGAAACCAGACTAGCTGTTAGGGACCTCTCTCTAAAGCCCAAGCATCTCATTTGTATAAAGGGTACAACAATCATAACCTAAGTTACTGCATGGACTCACTGTCAGGATCAAAGACAACAGAAATAAATCTCTTACAAACTGTAAAGTCTAAAACACACAGAAGGGATTGCATTCATTAGTACAATGTAGAAAGTGAAGAGCAAAGAGGAAGGGAACATAATATGATCAAAGCCTAAGTCTGCTCATCGAGGGAACTATCTGGAAATAGCTTTTAATTTTTTAATAATCATATGTATACATATATGTAAACATATTTACAGTATATCCTTAAAATGAATTTTAATATAAGAGAAGGAAAGTTTCTGTGATGTGACTTATTTCTACAAGTATTCCCTTACACCTTCCCAGAGAAATAATTCAGGAAATCAAAAGGAAAACACTGTTGAATTAAGGTATCAAGGATTGGAATATTATTTAAAATGGAAGTGGAGTGAGAACATCAGTAACTGTCTCTGGACACTTGTTCAAGCCTTTACCTTCTCTCCAGCCCTTTCTCACCTCCTCTGTCTGTATACAGATCCGTCCTATTCGTAAGGCTCTGCTGCTTTCCAACCTCCTCTACACTGATCTCCTGATCTCCCCAGAATACGTACTTGTGTTTTTTCCTCTGCTCTAACTTCTCTTACTTACTTTGTACTTAATTCCATGTCTTTTGTTCTGTTTTGCTCATTTAATTCAAGGTAACTCTGTTCTGCAGATATTGTCATCATCATTCCTGTCTTAAGGGGGGGGGGGGAACCAAGCCCCAAAGGACTTAAATGGTAGATCAAGAACCGGTGATAAGCAGCTGGCAGAAGAGGAATTAGACTCCTCGTGAGAGTGTTACTGCCTGCATCTCTCTACTCCTTGTGAGAATGTAACTACCTGTGCCTTTGCATCTTAACAATATGTTGGCCTAATTTAAATTGAGCACCAGGGCTGGATCTCAGGATGAACATCATTCTTTCCCATGTGCTAGGGTTGTGTATAAAGACATGCTGAACACAAAGCCACACAAAGCTCCCCAGTTTGTCACTCCTTGCCTAATCATCAGTGTGGTAGGTTGCTGGTGATCACTTCTCAAGGAGATTCCTAACCTCAGTTCTGACATTGTGCTGCAAGCAACTGGAAAACACTGTGCCCCTGAAACTCTCTTGGTAAGGTCTAGGAGTCCCTGGGCCTAGGTCATGGGAGAAGACACAGGAGCTTTGGTCATACTGGACTGGGAGTCAGCAGAGTTCTAGTTCTAGTTGGAAGTTCTACTCCAGCTCTGCCAAGACTCACAGGTGACTCTGGGAAGGCCCCAGCCCCTCTCTAGGTCTCAATCTCTGCTTTGTAGCACGGCAGTTTGGAAGAACCCTTTCTCACTGAAGTGCAGTGACTTCACAGTCTTTAGCACCTCCCAAGCTTTCAGTGGGTAAATTTTCAAAATCTGAAGTGTTGGACTGTGGGTCTGTTGAATTCATTACCCTTTAAGGACCCTAAAAATGGCAAACCATATTACTAAACAGAGTACAAGTTATTTGTTTCTATGTATAAGATCACTGAATTTGATTTCCATTAGGGACCTAAACTCAGGCCATAAAGTGTTAAGCAGGTGGGCAACTGACACTTAAGATCTGGCTAAGGTTTTCTTGATCCTTTTGCCTATATCGGGGTGGCAGATGAGGGGAAACTCTCTAGTTAATGCAAGTATGTTGTTCTTCCTCTTCTTTCTTAAATGGTGTATACACTTGCTGTCTCTCTCGCTCTCTCTTTCTCTCAGTCTCTCTCAATTCCATGAGAGCTCTGTGCTTAGCACTACTGATCTGAGAAAGATAGGACCCAAGGGACCATCCCAGGATTAAATGGAGTTTCCTTATGATTTAGAAGTCTGAAATTGCCAGCTCTAAATCAATGTGAATTCTCTATTTAATTTGAATCAGTGGGTTTTATGAGTCAGGCATTTGAGCGTTCTCTCTCTCTCGATAACTGTTTCAGTATAGTACACATAGAAATCTTACAGTCTGTCAAGCCTAAAAGGGACCTTAGGGATTGTCTACACCAGGGGTGGCTAAACTGTGGCCCATGGGCTGCATGCTGATTTTGTGAAATTTTTTTTTTCTTTTTTTTGCTTTTCTGCAGTGTTGGATATCATTAAAAGTAGTTACAGACCTTTTGTTATTGTTGCTTTTTCTTTTTGTTATTCAGCTTTCATCAGTGTTTGTGCATTTAGTGTGGGGTCCAAGACTACTCTTGGTCTTCCAAGGTGCAGCAGAGAGGAAAAAAAGGTTAGATGCCCCTGGTCTACACTAAGCCTCAGTTGCTCTTTATGGGAAACAGAGGACAAGTAGGGAAAAGAAATGTATTCAAGGTCACCTCTCTGGAAGAATGAGAACTCATGCTTCTTCTCACTCCCATCTTCATTATATTTCTCCTGTTTAATATTGCTCCTGCTTGGCCTCAAACAAAAGCTTTTATTTACTACAGTTGTTTAATCTTGCGTTCTACCCATAGATAATCAATCACTCTCTTCAGGGGTTTCGATTACAACAGCATGACATAACTTTAGTTAATCAGAAACCAGGCCACAAGACTCTTACCTGGAATTATTTCTCTAGTTAGCTGTAAGGAGAAATATACCATCTCCCTCTTCTCCCTCCCTGCCTCCTTTTTTCCCACATACAAGGTAGGGAAACTAAGATTGTGTAGTATTACAATTTAAAAAAGGCTTATATTTGGCCTATTCTGAAAAAAGATAATGTTGAAAGAAAAAAACTTACTTCTTTGGACACCCAAACTCAATTAGTGACCACTGACCTTTTTTTTTTTTTTTTCAAATAACATAGCAATGTATTCATTGTTGTTATTATTATTAAGGATAACAACAGAAACAAGCACCACCTAGGCTTATATGTTACAGTTTACCAAGGCCTTAAAATAAACAGCCTCCCTCTCTCCACATGGCAATCATGTCAAGCAGGTATCACTATAATAGAAAAATAAAATAAAAATAATGCCCTTCCCTGAGCTAACTGAGGTTCAAAGAGATTAAACTGACCCCAAATTCCCAAGCTAACAAAATAACAGCACTGATACTCAAGTGATGGTCCCTTGTTTCCAAACTCCAGTTACTTAATTATCACCACGTCACCTCTCTGCGTATCACTTCTTCTTTTTGAATGCTTTTAAAGTAGCTTGGTCCCCCTTAGAAAGAGGGGATCTTGGTTTAACACCCCCCCCCCCCATGAGCTAGGTGACTTCTTCCCTGAATCATCCAGCTTATCTCTTAGATAAAGTCAGATTGGAAGTCTTTGAGTCTTGCTAACTCCTTGCTCAGGACACCTAAGCATTTGGCACTCACTGTTGCAGGGACAGCCATTCTCCTGCTACACTATCACATGTGCAATCTGTCTGTCTCTCCTGTCACCCTTAGAGTCTCTTGAGTGCAGAAAAATGTGTCCTATTCACCTGACTATGATTGCTGCCCAGGACACAGCCCGGCACTTAGTAGGTCCTCAAAGTATGTTCACTAAATGAATAGAAACTCCAGTCTAATACTCTCAGTTGACATGAGATATGACTGACCTAAAATCTCACAGGCAATTGATGGCAGAATTGGGCCTAGATCACCCATGTACAGACTCTCTTTTCAGTGTTTTTCCATGCAGGAAAAAGATGATGATGATGATATTGTTACTAGTGATAATGATCGCAGTCAGCAGGCATCAGATGCTGACTACATACTGGAGGCTGTGCTAAGTGCTTTCTGAGAACAATCCCATTTAATCCTCCTAACAATTCTAGGAGGTGAGTTGTATTTTTATCTCCCTGTCCCCAGTGAGACAACTGATATACATCATTAGAAAGATAAGAAAATTGAATTATGTTTAAATGAGCTTTAGATTCTCTTCACCTTGCAAATGTCCTCTAGGAAGTTCCTTATCCCCATTGTAAAAAATAAATAAATAAATAAAAGTCAGTACTGGGACAGGGGCCAGAAAGGCTTTTCTTCCTATATAAGTAAGACAAACACATCCTGGCACTTTGACAATACACGTCCTGGCCAAGAAACCAGGACAAGAAGATGTGCTCATTAGCCACTAACTTCAGACCTCTTAGGTCTCCTTATTCGGGTTGTCGCTCAACATGGCCTTGTTTTTTTCCAGGCCTCTTGTGAGCATCTCCTGCTGATGCTTATTTGTTAATCTGAAAGGCCAGACTCTTTGGGATGGGCTCATTAAGAAGACATTCCATTTCACGAGGACCCTGGAGAATGGCAGAGATACATTTCCCGCATGCCTTCCTCTTCCCATATGCGAATGCCACAATAGAAAGGGCTCAGCCTAGAGCCAGCCAAACCCAAGTAGCACAAAATGTGCTCTGCTGGAACCCAGCTTTGAAGAAGAGACATTCTCTTCAAAGCCCTACCTGCCCACTCACCTGTACCATGTAATCTTCCCCTGATGTATATATCCCACAATAATCCTTCCTTATCTGGGTCTGATTGGTACCATAAAACCATGCAATCAGGATAACATAACCATAGGCATGTCCAGCCAGGAGGGATGTGCAGATGATTAAGACTAAACATGTCAATACCCTGGCACTTATGCCAGCCACTCCCTGATCTCCTATCATGGCAAATACCTCTAATCTATTGTGGCACTCTTCCAAGCTCAGCATGGAACTCTTCTCAAAAAAATACTCTGTGCAGAAGAGAAAACTTATTGAAAAGGTTAAATAACTTTCTCATTCAGGATGAATGCATAGAAGATGCAAGAAAAGAAGCTTCCTGCTTGTCAATCCATTGCTCCTTCTGCTGCTACGCCTTTCCACTATGCCTTTCTTGATGGTGTATTTGTTGGTGCCTTTCTCACACGAGCACCTAACATCATCATCAGAGTTTCAGCTTTCTGAGAGTGGGGCCTGCATCATTTACTAATCTCCTGAGTACCCTTCATGTTGAGTAGTACATACGCTGCATGGTTGACAGAACAACTGAATAGAACTTAGACCCCAAGTGTGTGACAAAGACACTTGAAAATGTTGAAAAGGACTTATGGGAACAACCTTGGATTAAATAGTCACATATTATACAACCATTGTCTAAATTAAGTATACTAGATAACCACTAGGGCATTTAGAATATTTTGAGGTGTCTTACTCGACACCATCTAATGTGCCAGTTATGAGTTAAGTAGTCCAAAGGGCTCTTAATTTCTTACCTATGATGACAATTTCTCAAATGTTTCCTCCTAAAAGCAAAGGGGAATGATGGCAGGGAATTTGAGGCATAGTTCCAAGCAGCCCATAGGAAGCAAGATATTATTATAAAATACAATGTTTTGTCTTGAAAATTGTGGGTTTGGGTCCTACTCCAAAATATAGCAATATTTATTTTAATAAGAAATACATGTATTCCCAAATTTGTATTTGACATTGATTCTATCAGGGAAAGTACTATGTATAGCCCATGTTGATCCCAGGGATACATGGGAAGTTATGGCTTCACGTGTTTCTCAGCCCAAGGGTCAGCAAACTATGGCCCATGGACTAAATATTGCCTACCAGTCTGTTTTTATATGACCCTGGTTATGGTTTTAACATTTTTAAATGGTTGAAAAAAAATTTTTTTTGCAGTTTTTGGCCAGGGCTGGGTTTGAACCTGCCACCTCCAGCATATGGGGCCAGTGCTCTACCTCTTTGAGCCACAGGTGCTACCCTACTTGAAAAATTTTTTAAAATAATTCTCAGGGATATATGAAAATCATATTAAATTCAAATTTCAGTGCCCATAAATGAAGTTTCATTGGAACATGTTTATTTACCTGCTGTCTATGGCTGCTTTCAAGCTACAATGGCAAAACTGAGTAGTTGTGACCAAGATAATGCCTTAAATACTTACCATTTGGCCCTTTACAAAAAAATAATTTACCACTCTTACCTGGGCCTGTCATTAGCTACCCCATGAACACACATGTCCCCATCATAGGCGAAGGTATCATGTAATCAATGGTTCTCAACTGGGGGCACTTTTGTCCTCCAGGGTACATTTGGCAACATCTGGAGACATTTACAACTAGTTGTGGGAGGTGTGGTTTGGTACTGGCATCTAACAGTGAGTATGGCCCAGGGATACTGATAAATATTCTCCAATACATACCAGCCCCCTATAACACTCATTCAGGGGAAAATGTCAGTAATGCTGAGGTTGGGAAATCTGCTATACATAAGATAGTGTGGTGGCTGGCTTTCCCCTCCATCCTTCACTTCTTTTCTCATCTCAATGATGAAACACAAATAGATTCTCGATATTAGTAAACTGGAAGGGATTACTCATACAGGCCTGAGAGAGGAACACTTGGTAAATATTTATAAAGAACAAAGAAGACTTACTATATTTGATGACAGGAATTATTAATAATAAACAAGTAATAATAATAACATTCAGTTCTTATGAAGCACTTACTATGTGCCAGGCACTGAGCTAAGAATTTCACATTTACTTAAAAGTGATGAAGGGGGTGGAGAATACAAGTATTCACATTTCTCCTCTATTTTACCTTTAGTCATCCTTTCAGCCTTGCAAGGAAGGTCCCATTACCACTTCCATTTTAGAGATGAGCAAACTGAAGTTCAGAATAAAGTGGCAGTGGTTATTAGCATACCAAGCTATAGGGGAGTGAGTCATATCTTAGCAGTCTGATACAAGAAATTTGTTTACCTTGATACCACAAACTTCCTAGAATAGTCACTGACTCTTCATTTCCCTGTTTTGATGTGGGCAAAATAATTTAATTTGTCTCGCAACCTCAGCAAGAAAATCATTGCCATCCCAAAAGTCTAGCCTTCAAGATGCTATCCTTAGCCTGGATGTCCTTTGCTATAAAACAGATTGCTTTGCGGACTTTAATGCATTAACCATTTTGAAGTTGGTAGGGCAGCAAAACTTTCTGACAACCATACAACTTGTGGTCTAGAGACTTCTTGTAGAACACACACGAGCCTGTTGATTCACTGAGGGGTTAAAGCCAACGAGCATCTAAATAGGCTTCTTTTTTCTCTCCTAAATATAATCAGAATTAAACAACCATTTGTTAAAGGGATAACTTTGGAGAGAAAGTAGATAGGTACTTGAAGCAATGAATCTTGGAGACAGAGGATGTCATCAATTTTTGCAAAACTGACTAGAACAGAAACAGTAAGTATATTTTTCCTGAATCAGTGTTGACTGTCTGATAGGCCATGTTGACAGTGACTCCAGAAAAGACCATCTAGGTTCAGATCCTAACTTTGCCTATTTTTTTTTTCTTTCTTTCTTTTTTTTCTTTTGCAGTTTTTGGCTGTGGCTGGGCTTGAACCCGCCACCTCTGGCATACGGGGCCAGCACCCTACTCCTTGAGCCACAGGCACCACACTAACTTTGCCTATTTTTAATAACTAATAAGGCTGCACTGAGCCTATTAGCTGAACATTAGTGTAAAGTTTGTACAGCCTGAACCTTAGCTCTGGTGTCAGCTCTGGTAACTCATTTGTGAAGTTGGGCAAGTTAGACCACTTTTCTAGGCCTCCATTTCTCCACTTGTGAAATGAGAATGGTGGCACCTTCCCTAGCACCTCTTTAGGTTTAAAAGGTTCAAAAGAGCTAACATACACACACAAAAGGTGTTAACAGTAATGCCTACTCATGGGAATCTTTATAGGAACAAGAAAACTAAACCACACATAGGAATCCTGCATTATGTCGAGCAAGGTGACCAGCAGACACTAGTTCCAATAGCCTCAAGAAGGAAGTACTAAATAAATACAAAAATGTAACAAAATACAGAATTGCGGTTAGTGTTAGCAGTATTTTATACCCAGGTTACCCCAGGCTCACTTGTCTGAGGCTCTGTGCCTAGCACATCTTCTCAGGAAAGCTGGCCTTGACTGCCACCACAGGGAGGTAGGAAGGGATACTTGTTTTTGATATGCAGAACAGAGCATGAGTCCACAGAATACTGTAGTTCTTGAAATAAAGTTTCACAGTTTTCATTTGGCCTGAAATTCTGGACTGCATCCAATGCCTACCGCCCAGTTGATTTGAGGCTGCCTACCCACGGCTGGCTTTATAAACAATGCTGTTTACATAATTGCTGAACTGTAGCATAGACCCTTAGAGAAAATAAACTAGCAGGAATGATGTGTTTATAAATCTGGGCATTACTCAACAACTTCAGGATATCTGGAAGCTACATATTTACTGACTCCCTTCTATGTGCTTAGTTCCATGTGAGGGTCTTAAGTGGGAGGAAATAAAGGTGTACCTCCTTGAGCCACAGTCCAGTTGTGAAGACCCGTGCTTGGACCTGAAATTATAATGCTATAGAAAAAAAACACGAAAGTGCCCCAGGCCCTCAGAACAAGGGGAGGCACCTGGATAGATCCGACATTATTGATGGATTCCAGCAGAGCCCTGAAGATATGGGAAAGGGCATTCCAGGGTGTGAACAAAAGGGTGGGCAGAAAGACAAACACACAACAGACTCTCTGGGAAAAGTGCTTTGGAGTTTGAATATAGAAGGCCTTCAAAGTCGGAGCTGGGCATATGAATTTTACCTCAAAGACAAGAAAAAACAGAAAGTTTGAAATTCAGAAAGCTTTTGTCAAATTGAAGGCCATGAGGAGAAGAAAGGGATACATTCTGATATGGCTGCACTGGTCCAGGCATAGATTGGTAAGGGCCAAGACACTGGTGGTGGCTGTCGAGATGGAAAGGAAGGGATGCAGGTTGTTGTTAAGGAAGATGCCATAAGACTTCTTGAGTGAAGAATTTCAGGCAGCCAAAGTAGGAAAGGAATCAAGATGGTGTTATTAATAAAATAAGAGCTTAATGATAACATCAGTTATTAGTCTTCTGAGTTAATAAAAGCCCATCCAAAACCATCTGAATCACTCAATGGCTTCTGATGATATTTTAATAAACTAGATGGATGCTACTCAAACTTTAAAATGCATACAAATTATCTGGAGACCTTGTTAAAGTACAGATTTTAATTCAGCAGGTCTGAGGTGGGGCCTGAGATTCTGCACTTTGAACATGTTCATGGTGACATGATGATGCTGGTTTGTGAACTATGTGTTAACCTCTTGCTCGAGTTGCTCTTTTTTGATTGATTTTCATATCAAATGTCCACAATTACATTAGGAATTCTTAAACAAGGTGGATTCAGGGAAAAGTCAGTTCTATTAGGGGGCACCTGTAATCCTCACGGTTAACAAGTATACATTGCTTACTTAGTATCCCTTATTTAACAAATAGACTTCTAGCCTAGTATTCTAGACATCTTAGTGTTGGTCCTGGTGATATCATTATCTGACTGTGGGTTAGTCCTTGAACAAAAACACATGAACAACCCTCCCCCCCAAACTCAAAACAAAACAAAAAAAATTAGATAAAGGCTCAAATATACTGTTTAGCTCTTATATTTGAGAACACTCATTCATTTCCAACTTACTGGCTTCCCAATTACACTGCAGTTGGAATAAATTCCAAATTACTTATTGCTGTCTATCAGATCTTTCATAGTCTGACTCCTGCCTACCTTGGGTTTTATCATCTACCAATCTTACTCTTACTCACTGTAAGTGAGTTATTCACACTCAAACTCTGATTTCTATTCCTCAGACACAACAACTACATCCCTGTCTTGCTTTTGTACTTGGTTTATTATCTCTCTTGGCTTTTGCCCCACAGTTCCCCCTATAATGGATGACTTCTCCAGGTCTCCACTCAGAGATAACTTTCTCAACTATCAATCTCAGTGACTCTCAACTAGAAGTATTTTCTTCCTGGGGAATATTTGGCAATGTCTGTAGATATTTTTAAAGTAACATGGGGCAGGGGGTAGGTGTTGCTATTAGTCTCTACTGGATAGAGACCAGGGGATGCTGCTAACTATCCTATAATACACACAACAGCCATGACACAACAAAGAGTTACCTGGTTCCAAGTGCCAGTAGTCCCGACTTATCTAAAGCTGCTTCTTCACTTCAGACACTTCCACCATGAACCTTTCTACATAATTATCTCATCATTTCCTTGAAAGTGTTCACCTCTGCCTGAAATTCTTTGATGTATTTGTTTATCATTTGTCTCCCTTGAATGAAATATTAATTTCATGACAGCAAAAACATTGTCCTATCTTATTCACTGATGTATACCAGTAAGTAGAAAAGTTTCTGACATATGATAGACACACAATGAATTAAATAACAACAGAAATAAACATGGTGCATAAAATGAAATAAATAAATGAATTAAGCAAAAATGATCAAAATTAACTATTGTGCTGCAAATGACAACATCAACTTCAAATGATACCCCATAGAATTGAAGATTTTTGCAAACATAATGTTAGATAAGGAGCTTGTGCCTAGAATATTTAAAAAATGTTCCCAGGGAAACAGCCCTCAGAATGGGAGAAGAAATTTGCAGGTTATATCTCTGACAAAGGTTTAATAACCAGAATCCACAGATAACTCAAACGCATTAGCAAGAAAAGAACAAGGGATCCCATCGCAGGCTGGGAAAGGGGTATGAAGAGAAACTTCTCTGCAGAAGACAGGCGCGCGGCCTTCAGACATACGAAAAAATGCTCATCATCTTTAATCATCAGAGAAACACAAATCAAAACTACTTTGAGATATCATCTAACTCCAGTGAGACTAGCCTATATCACAAAATCCCAAGACCAGAGATGTTGGCGTGGATATGGAGAAAAGGGAACACTTTTACACTGCTGGTGGGAATGCAAATTAATACATTCCTTTTGGAAAGATAATATGGAGAACACTTAAAGATCTAAAAATAGACCTACCATTCAATCCTGTAATTCTGCTACTGGGCATATACCCAGAAGACCAAAAATCATATCACAACAAAGATATTTGTACCAGAATATTTATTGCAGCCCTATTCACAATTGCTAAGTCATGGAAAAAACCCAAGTGCTCATTGATCCACGAATGGATCAATAAATTGTGGTATATGTACACCATGGAATATTATGCAGCCTTAAAGAAAGATGGAGACTTTACCTCCTTTGTGTTTACATGGATGGAGCTGGAACATATTCTTCTTAG
>CAUYPK010030416.1:0-23610 GCA_963574355.1 Loris lydekkerianus
TCTTTTGTAAGGGGAAAGGATTTCACACTTGGAAGAAACCCCACCGTTTATGTAATGAAAATAATTAAACAATTGATAACTGCCATATAGGTTACAAATCAAATGGAAAGGCACAATATCTATATCAGCCACCTGGATATAGTGATTTTAATATTTAAAACTACTTTTGAATTATCTGCAACCTGTGTAGTGATAGCCATATATTTAATAATGGATCGGTGGTTAATCGTCTGTTTACTGTAGAACAATTAATTGTTCATTAATCATAATAGAATGTGATAATTTTTCAGACTGTTTCCAAAATTGGCACAAAGTGCTAGAGTTTATATACACTTCTTGTAGCTGTACTCTTGTGCCTTGGTTTTATCTTGTCAACGCACTGTACCCGATACAAGATTGGAAGACAGAATAGAAGGCAGGATAACTGGTGAGAATTACGATGTAAAAACGGGATCCTCTGTATTTTTTAAATGTTCTAAAAATTTTATCACTGTTCAGACATTAATCATCTAGTCTTCCTGGTGGAATAGAAATTCATACTTTTGTATGGACAAAGAATCGAGTTGATATTGCATTTATAACACTGTCAAGAAACCTTCATCTTGAGCAACTTTGTAGATGACGGGTGTTTATTTTCAATCGCCATATTTGATTAGTAACTGAAAATTGGCACAAGTGCTGTGTTGTTCACCTGTGTATGTAAAACCTGATAGTGAGACACACCGTTCTAAACTGTGAGGGTGTCCCAGGAAACAGAAAAACAGGAATACTTTTAAAATAAAATAAAATCTTTTTCTTTTGTTTGTCAAGGAAAAAAAAAATGGTAACTGCAACAACAACAAAAAATAGCCAGGCATTGTGACAGGCGCCTGTAGTGCCAGCTAGTCAGGAGGCTGAGGCAAGAGAATCGCTTAAGCCCAAAGAGTTTGAGGTTGCTGTGAGCTATGACGTCATGTTACTCTACTGGGGGAGACATAGTGCAACTCTGTCTCAAAAAAAAAAAAAGAGGAAAGGAAAGGCTCGGTGCCTGGGGCTCCAGCAGCTTAGGCGCCAGCCAAATATACCCAAGTTGGCGGGTTCGAATCCAGCCCATGCCCGCCAAACAATGACGGCTGCTACCAAAAATTAGCTGCGCATTGTGGCAGGCGTCTGTAGTCCCAGTTACTTGGGAGGTGGAGGCAGGAGAATCGCTTGAGCCCAGGAGTTGGAGGTTGCTGTGAATTGTAATGCCACAGCACTCTACCCAGTGTGACAGCTTGAGGCTCTGTCTCAAAAAGAAAGAAAAGTTTAAGGGTAATTAGGGATTAATTTTTGAGTTTTCATAACTTTTGCTTGGTTTTCAAATTTGGAGTTTGTTTATAAGAACATAAAATGTAAGAAGTTAACTATAATTGTAAATGAAATTTGGTATATTTTTAACAGTACTATACACATATTACAGGAATTGAAGTCTTTACATGGAGTATTATAGTTAAATACCTGTAAAAGGCTCTTTGGAGGAAAATGTATAAGTAAATTATTACATTTCTTCTTCTCTTCCTCTATACCCCAAAGTAGAGAATTTAAGGCCTACAGAAATTGTTTAGAAGGTATAAGACAAATAGACATTAAATACTAAATTAGTGTTTTTCTGTAAGATAGGATAGTTCTGATGGATTCAAAGTATTCTCAGTTCTAAATGTACAGCAATTAAAATTCTAAATGTTTTATCAAGCAGAGAACCATGAAAGAAAGAAAAACTACTTAATGTCACAAATTTGGCAGGATATTAAGATTGCTAGGATTTTTTTTTTTTTCTCTTAAGGAAGTTCATGTCTATATATATCCTATTTTTTCTTTCTTTTATATGAAACAAATTCTAGTATCTCTTAGTTCTGTTAGAAATTTTTAAATGGGAAAAGTTATGAGAAAATGCTATTCCCCCCCACCCCACCCCCGGCTTTTCCATGGAATAATGCCAAAAGTGAATATACCAACACCTGGGCTGAATTTGAATTTAATATAATCTTTTATTTAATTCCTCATTCACACAATCAGCATTAACGAATGAATACATATAATTTGTGTTTTTCAAATTGTTGGTTGTTTGGGCAAAGGGGTTGTTATACAGCCTCCCCTTTCCCTCACTTTTACACCTGTGATGTAATTATGTAAAACTAAACGAGTACAAGTAAGCTGGGGAAATAGGAATAACGTAGATGGGTTGTAACAGTGTTGGCTGTGCTATTATGCTATAGTTGTGCGATTATATCTCAGTTTTGCAAAACGTTCCTATTGAGGGGAGCTGGGCAAAGTGTGAAATGGATCAACTGCTCTGTTATTTCCTATAACTGCATATGAATCTATAGTTGTCTCAATAAAAATTTTCGTTTAAAATGGAAAGAGCCATAATTCTAGCACTGTGGATATTGGAGGCAGAAGGGATCATCTGAGGCCAGGCGTTCTAGACCAACCTCAATAACAACAACAACAGAATATATATGTATATATATCAAGGCCTGATGGTGTGTGCTTGTTCCTAGCTACTTGGGATGCTGGAGCAGGAAGATCTCTTGAGCCTAGGAGTTTGAGGTTACATGAGTTGTGTTCACACTACAGCACTCTAACCTGAGTAACAGAGTGAAACACTATCTCAAAAAATAAAGTAATGGAGGAATCTGTTCAGGATGAAGTATATAGATCTTTTAGAGCCTTGCTATACCTAAAATATTATGTATTTCTTGCTAAGCCACCCGCTTAGTTTAGGTGTAATAATGTTGAGAAAAGTACGCACATCTCACTTAGTATGTGCTGAGTAGATGTACCTATATACTCAAGTATAAGCCGACCCCCTTAATTTTACCCTAAAAACTGGGGAAAACTTAGTGACTCGAGTATAAGCCGAGGTGGAAAATGCAACAGCCACTGGTAAATTTCACAAATAAAAATATATACCCAAAACAATTACAATAATTGAGGAATCAGTAGGTTAAATGCTTTTTCAATATTTATTGCTAAAGAAAAACTAAACTAGCAACAACAACTTTAAAACTTTAAATAAAGTGCAGAAAACCGTAGCTTAACAGGTAATCAAGCTAAATCACAAAGACGACTGGAGACTACGTGCATTTGATGAGGTGCCCGCGCACTGAATAAAATAACCTGTACGACCCGAGTATAAGCCGAGTTCGGGTTTTTTCGGCACAAATTTTGTTCCGGAAAAAACTCGGCTTATACTTGAGTATATACGGTAACTCAATTTTTTGATTTCTCAGTTTGGATACTGTGTACATTTACAGGCTTTGTTTTTTCCTGCCCTTTACCTTGCCCTTTTATCTTCCATCAAGAATAATAATTTAGGCCCTGCGCCCGTAGCACAGTGGTTATGGCACCAGCCACATACGCTGAGGGTGGCGTGTGTGAACCCGTTCTGGGCCAGCTAAACAAAATGACAACTACAACAAAAAATAGCCGGGCATTGTGGCAGACACCTGTGGTCTGAGAGTTGCTTAAGCTGGAGAGTTTGAAGTTGCTGTGAGCTGTGGCCCTATGGCACTCTACCAAGAGCATCACAGTGGAACTCTATCTCAAAAAGAAAAAAAAAAAAGAATTATAGTTTAGCATTGTACATGCTTAAGATAAATACCTTCTCAAAAGTATGTCTGTTAAATAATAGCTATTTGATACTGGAGATAAATAAAAGCTGTTACACAGAGTATCTCACAAATTAGTATTTTTTGTGCCTATTGCTAGCGTATCAGTAAAGTCTGTTGCTCATAATCAGAAAGTAGCTTTATATATAAAATTTAATATTGTGCTTTTATAGCCAGGCAAGGTGGTTCATGCTAGCACTTTGCTAGACCAAGGCCGGAAGATCGCTTGAAGCTCAGAGTTGGGGACCAGCCTGAGCAACATAGAGAGAGCTTGTCTCTAGCCTCTCCCCCGCCAAAATATTTAATTGCCCAGGCATAGTGGTGCATGCCTGTAGTCCCAGCTACACAGGAGGCTAAAGCGGGAGGGTCTCTTGAGTCCAGGAATTGGAATTTGCAGTAAGCTACAGTGATGCCACTGCACTGTAGCCAGGGCAACAGAATGAGACCCTGTGTCAAAAAAAATGTGTTCTCGTTCAGAACGTAAAGCCAGCATACATGCCATTTAATGATACCAGGCTGTCACTATGATACCTTCACTTTTTTCTTCCTAGATTATTTATTTTTGATGTTATTTTAGGAATTTGAATGTTTCTTTTTTTCAAGACACAGAGTCTCACTTTGTTGCCCTCAGTAGAGTGCTGTGGCGTCACAGCTCACAGCAACCTCCAGCTCTTGGGCTTAGGCGATTCTCTTGCCTCACCCTTCCAAGTAGCTAGGACCACAGGCACCTGCCACAATGCCTGGCTATTTTTTATTGCAGTTTGGTAGGCGCTGTCCTCTTTCTTTTTTTCTTTTCTTTTCTTTTCTTTTCTTTTTTTTTTTTTTCAAGATAGAGTCTCAAGCTATTGCCCTAGGTAGAGTGCCATGACATAGATCACTGCAACCTCCAACTCTTGGGCTCAAGTGATCCTCTTGCCTCAATTTTTTCTATTTTTAGTAGAGACAGGGGTCTTGCTTTTGCTCAGGTTGGTCTTGAACTCCTGAGCTCAAGCTATCCACCTGCCTAGGCCTCCCATAGTTCTAGGATTATAGGCGTGAGCCATAGTGCCCAGCCTGTAAGCCTCATATTTTAATCTTAATTCTTGTTTTCTTTTCTTTTGTAGAGACAGAGTCTCATTTTACCACCTTCGGTGGAGTGCCGTGGCGTCACACGGCTCACAGCAAACTCTAGCTTTTGGGCTTAAGCTATTCTCTTGCCTTAGCCTCCAGAGCAGCTGGGACTACAGGCGCCCGCCATAATGCCTGGCTATTTTTTTGTTGCAGTTTGGTCGGGGCTGGGTTTGAACCCGCCACTCTGGGTATATGGGGCCGGCGCCCTACTCACTGAGCCACAGGCACCGCCCTCTTGTTTTCATTTTTTGGGAGCAAACATTGGATCAGTTGTTGCTAAGTTGTTGTTTTTTTGTTTTTGAAACAGTGTCAGTTTGTTACTGTTGGTAGAGTGCCAGGGCTTCATAACTCAACAGCAACCTCAAACTCTTGGGCTCAGGTGATCCTCTTGCCTCAGCCTTCCAAGTAGCTGGGACTATAGGTGCTCACCGCAATGCCCAGCTTTTTTTTTTAGAGATGGATTGTCCATCTTGGTCTTCATCTCCTGAGCTCAGGCAGTCCATCCTGCTTGGCCTCCCAAAGTGCTGAGATTGCAGGCCTGAGCCACCATGCCTGGCCTTGTTGCTGACTTTTTTGTTAGGTTTTTGGGTTTGTTTTTGGTTTTTTCTATTTAAAGTAATCCATTGAGTTCACCAATCATGCAAACATAATACAATTTATTGTTTCAGCTGGTAATCTATATTCATTTGATTAAATAGAAATTTGATTATGTGAAATGGCTAAGACTCATCTTCCAAGCCTTTTCTGTTTGCCTCACAAAATGCAGTCTAATCTCTAAAATGAAAGCACTAACATGATTTATCTCATAGAAATAAAGTAAAGGTAAATTAAAACTACATTTCTGGTTATAGTACACAGAATTATTTTTGTAGAAATTTGTGAAAAATAATTTGCTGTGTTAGTCTACTTCTCTGAAACTGTATTTTTATTCATAGGTTGCAGTATTGGAGCCATGGGAATAAAGGTTCAGCGTCCTCGATGTTTTTTTGACATTGCCATTAACAATCAACCTGGTAAGAATAATAATTAAAATTTACAAATGAGTATTTAATATTTTAAATTTGTGGAGAAATTTTAAAAAACTACCCTCTTTTTTTTAGCTGGAAGAGTTGTCTTTGAATTGTTTTCAGACGTATGCCCTAAAACATGCGAGAACTTTCGTTGTCTTTGTACAGGTTTGTTCTTTTTCATTTCTCTTAATAGTAGTCCTACTTGACTGTGTTTGTTTTGTTTGTTTCCTTTTCCTTTGTTTTTTTGTCTTTTTTTTTTTGAAGAGACAGTGTCTCACCATGTTTCCCAGACTGGCCTTGAACACTAGGATTCCAGTAAACCTCCCCAACCTCAGCCTCCTGAGTGGCTGGGATTATAGGCATGAACCACACTTGCTCTAGGTTTTTTTTTTTTTTTTGAGACAGGGTCTCACTCTGTTGCCCCGGACTAGAGCACCATGACATTAGCTCACAGCAACATCAAACTCCTAGGCTCAAACAAACCTCCTGTCTCAGCCTCCTGAGTATCTGGGACTACAAGTGCCCACTACAGTACTCAGCTAGTTTTTCTATTTTTAATAGAGAAAGGGGTCTTGATTTTGCTCAGGCAGGTGTCAAACTCCTAAGTGCCTCCTGCTTAAGACTCCCAGAGTGCTAAGATTATAGGTGTGAGCCTCTGAGCTCAGCCTTAACTGATTTTTTTTTTTCAATTCTTAGAAAGAAGGAAAATTCTGTGGTTTAAAAAAGTCTGTAAAGTATCAAGAGAGGTATATTTAACAAGGCAAAAGTTTTCATTTCTTTTGTTGTAATACTACATCTTTGATTTTTTTTCTACTAAATATCATACTCATTTTTTTTTCCTATAGGTGAAAAGGGGACGGGGAAATCAACACAGAAGCCGTTACATTATAAGAGTTGTCTGTTTCACAGAGTTGTCAAGGATTTTATGGTTCAAGGTGGTGACTTCAGTGAAGGTGAGGCTTTTAAAAAAAAACATGTGTTTATATTCTGTGTTAAATATAGATTTCAAACTAGTCCCTAGTCTTAGTCTAGTTTTCTTCTCACTACATGTAGTCTTTGGTCAATCAATATTAGAAGAGTATTTATAGAAATATATAAAAGAAAGAAGTACTGAAAAAGTAATTTCACCTTTGATATGTGGATTCTAGACACCAAACAAAGCACTGTGTTCATCTCTTAGAAATCTGTCAGTGTTAATGTGTTTCATTTTGTCACAACTAGTAATCTTTACTACAATTAAATACTATAATAAAATTTTTACCTATACTTTTTTACCATAAAAACACAGAAACTGGATTTTTAAAAACAGTTTGAAAAAAGTCATTGATTTCTGTTTAAAAGACCTGCATAGGCTCGGTGCCTGTAGCTCAAGTGGTTAAGGCACCAACCACATACACCAGAGTTGGTGAGTTAGAATCCAGCCTGGGCTTGCCAAACAACGACAACTACAACCAAAAAATAGCCAGGCGTTGTGGCGGGTGCCTGAATTCCCAGCTACTTGGGAGGCCAACGCAAGAAAAACGCTTAAGCCTAGGAGTTGGAGGTTGCTGTGAGCTGTGATGCCAAGGCACTCTACCTAGGGCAACAGCTTGAGGCTCTGTCTCAAAAAAATAAAAATAAAAATAAAAAGACCTGCATAATCATCATTAGCATCTGAAATTTCTTTTTCCATGTGTATTAATAGTCTTTGTCACATTCATACCATGTATTTTATGATTCGTTACGGTCCTTTGAGTATTATTGATTCAGAATGATCTGAGCACCTACTTTTTAATATGTATATTGTTTAGGTAGCACCTTTGCAGAGCTAAGTGTCTTAAAAGTTTTAAGAATCTGTTTTTCATTCTTAGGAAATGGACGAGGAGGGGAATCTATTTACGGAGGATTTTTTGAAGGTAAAAATATTTACATTTAAATTGTTCTTTTAATGTTTTTTATTCTGTTTTGATTATTCTCTACTGACTATAAGATTATTAACTGTCAATTTACAGCTACCTTCATTTAATCTAAAGGTTAATTTTCTTATGAAAATGGGAGGGGTTATTTTTGTTTGTTAAGGACATTTGTACATTGTATTACATGTATTTTCTGGGTTATGAATGAGGCATGTTCTGTAGGTTTGTTCTTAATTTAATTTGTATGTAAGTTGGAACAGGTACATTTGCCTATTTCCTGTATCAGCCTTCATCATTGTAAGTGTTACCTCAGTTTGTTGGTTGTAACTCGGGGACTACCTGTATTTGGCAGGATTTAGGTGATCTATATTAAACTGTTAGTGTGCAGTGCTAGAATACGAACTTACGTTGCCCTGTTTAGAGTGCTGTAGTATCACAGCTCACAGCAACCTCCAACTCTTTTTTTTTTGGGGGGGGGGCTTGGCTGGGTTAGAACCCGCCACCTCTGGTATATGGGGCTGGTGCCCTACTCCTTGAGTGACAGGCGCCACCTGCAACCTCCACCTCCTGGGCTCAGTGATTCTCTTGCTTCAGCCTCCCAAGTAGCTGGGACTACAGGTGCCCGCCACAATATCTGGTTATTTTTTGTTGCAGTTGTCATTGTCGTTTAGTTGGCCTGGGCCGGGTTTGAACCCAACAGCCTCCATGTATGGGGCTGGCGCCGCAACCATTGTGCTATGGTGATTCTAATAGTTCTTAGGTGTAATTTTAGTGTATGTGCTGCAGAAGTGATATTTCTTGTTTCTTGGGCTTACGCGATTCTCTTGCTTCAGCCTCCCAAGTAGCTGGGACTACAGATGCCCACCACAACACCTGGCTTTTCTTTCTTTTTCTTTCTTTTTGTTTTTTTGGGGTTTTTTGCAGTTTTTGGCTGGGGCTGGGCCTAAACCCTCCACTCTTGTAATATGGGGCCGGCGCCCTACCCACTGAGCCACAGACGCCTCTCTCCAGAAGCAATATTTCTTAGTAACAATAACCAAAATCCCAAAATCTTAGGAGGTCGTCTTTTCCTATGAGCATTTTGTTTTGTTTTTTGAGACAGAGTCACATTATGTCACTCAATCGAGTGCTGTAGCGTTATAGCTCACAGCAACCTCAAACTCTTGGTCTAAAGCGATTCTCTTGCCTCAGCCTCCCAAGTAGCTGGGACTACAGGCGCTGGCCACAATGCCTGGCTATTTTGTGTGTGTGTGTGTGTGTGTGTGCGCGCGCGTGCGCATGTAGTTGTCATTGTTGTTTGGCAGGGCCAGGCTGGGTTTAAACCTGCCAGTTCTGGTGTATATTGCTGGTGCCCTAGCTGCTGAGCCATAGGCACAGAATCCCTATGAGCATTTTTAATAATTTTCTTCATATTCTAAAATTTCCCCCCATATTTGAATGTTTTCTTTGGAATTTTTTATTGATAGGAAGACCATCTAAAAAATCATAAGCATTTTAATGTGGAGATAACTTAATATTTTCCATCTTTCACTTTTTTGATTCGGCGAAATTTTATTTCAAGTTCTATATGTTTTGTTCTTTTTTTTTTTTGAGACAGAGTCTTACATCTTACTCTGTTGCCCTTGGTAGGGTGCTGTGGTGTCACAGCTCACAGCAACCTCCAACTCTTGGGCTCAAGCGATTCTCTTGCTTCAGCCTCCCAAGTAATTGGGACTACAGGCACCCACCACAATGCCCAGCTATTTTTTTGTCGTAGTTGTCATTGTTTAGCTGGCCCGGGCCAGGTTTGAAACCGCCAGCATGGTTGCATGTGGGCTGGCGCTATAACCACTGTGCTATGGGCGCCGAGCCACATGTTTTGTTCTTTATATTCTCATCCAAGTTTGAAAAACAAGTTCTTCTCTTTGCAGTAGTCATGCTATGGCAGCGGTTGAGTTAATGAGTTTAGAATAAATAATATAATGTGTGCCTCTCTGTGCTCAGAAATGAAACAAGTGAAATGTAAAAGAATCCCAACTGGACTTTGTTGATAGTGATGGGGTTTTTTTTTTTGTTGTTGTTGTTTGTTTGTTTTTTCTTTTGCACTGAGATCTTGCTACTTTGTCCATGCTAAAGTGCAGTGGTTATTCACAGGTGGGATCATAACTCTGGCACTCAGGCAGTCCTTCTGCTTCAGTAGCTAAGTCTGAGTAGCTAAGTCTGTAGGCACATACCACCACATCTGGCTAATTTTTTGTAGAGATGTGCTCTTATAATGTTGTCTCCAGGTTGATCTTAAACTCCTGGGCTCAAGCGAGTGATCCTCCCATCTTGGCCTCCCAGCATTCTAGGTTATAGGTATGATATAGTACGCTTGTGCTTCTCCTTTTTTAAAAGAGCTTTTTTATTTAAGAAAGCAAAGTTATATTGTCATTTCCAAAAATTATGAAGGACAAATATAAATGAAAAGAAGGGGATTTATACAGCATTTGGGTTTATAAGTAAGGAGCAGGAAATTAACAGTATTGAAATCTAAAAAGATAGGAGGGGAAGTTCGTTCATATTTGATTCACTCTTCTCTCATAACCTAACTTTGTTATCTAAGTTGTGTCTGGCACTAAAGAACACATCTGATACAAACAATGAAAATGAAGTTTTTGGAGGTTTGTGTCTGTAATGTAACTGAAAATTTGCTTCTGTGTAGATGAGAGTTTTGCTGTTAAACACAACAAAGAATTTCTTTTATCAATGGCCAATAGAGGGAAGGATACAAATGGCTCACAGTTCTTCATGTAAGTATTTATAATCTGACGATTTGAAACTACCCACTTTTGGTCTACCATTTCTCTATGTGCCTGCCATTCATGACTAATAGAGAGGAATCCATGAGGGAGAGGGAATTGGTGAAGAAGGGGGAAACAAAGAATTTTTGAAGAGAGGAAAACTGCCAAAGAGGGGAGTTGAACTGTATTGCTAAAGTTTTCAAATGATGAGGACTTATGTTGAGGACATAGGAGCCAGCTTAAAAGGGGTTCCCACTAGCCAAATCAGGACAATTTGAAAATCAAAGTCAATAATGATAATATTGGTTTATAATAAAAAGGAACTAGGGGTTCATACTGATATAAATAAGTGAATAAATAATGGGGGAGATGGAAAAAATAGTCCCTTAGTAGAGTGTCAGCTGAAAATACAAAAGCAATGATGTAGTTAGAAAAGTCACCATTTTGTAATTATCGCAGTGATAGTTGATTCAGGCAAGAAGCTGCGGTGGACACTGAATTTAGAAGGGCATTTTTTTTTTTTTTTCTTTTAAGAAACAGAGTCTCACTTTGCTGTCCTCGGTAGAGAGCTGTGGCATCACAGCTCACAGCAACCTCCAGCTGTTGAGCTTAGGCTCTTGCTTCAGCCTCCCAAGTAGCTTGTGACTACAGGTGCTCACCACAAGGCCCAGCTATTTTTTTTGTTGCAGTTTGGCTGGGGCTGGGTTCGAACCGCCACCCTCAGTCTGTGGGGCCAGCGCCTTACTCACTGAGCCACAGGTGCCGCCCTAGAAGACCATTTTTAATGAGAAAAGGATGTTTACATAGAACATTTCTCCATGTGTTACTTAATTACAAAAAGTACAGTCAGTCTTCATTATTTCCTTATTCTGTCTTTGTGACTTCACATATTCGCTTAAGTTTATTTATAACCCCCAAATCAATCTGCTGAGGGTTTCCAATTCTGACTATAAAAATACCCTGACAGGAGTTCCTGTTAGTGCATATTTTTTAATCCTACTCTATGGAAATAGATTTGCTCTTGTCTTCAGTAGCCTTGAACTCTCCTTGTCTCTGAGGAGTCTGTCAGCACTGCATGGATTATTTGGGTGTTTCCCTATTCTGTTTTTGTTACTCCTTTGTTCAGTGAGAAATCTGGCTCCTACAGTCTTCAGCATTTCTATTTATTTCCTGAATCCTAGAATAAACAATTAGATTCCTATGAAAAAGAACCTACTAACTAGAGCTTACTATTTATATTTTTGTTTTTAGACTGGGGCAATGTAGTTAAAACACCATGTTTAAAAGTAACTGAGGTTTGGGTGGTGCCTGTGTCTCAAAGGGATAGGGCTTCAGTCCCATATGTTGGAGGTGGTGGGTTCAAACCCAGCCTTGGCCAAAAACCACATAAAAAAATAAAAAATAAAAAAAAAAAAAGAAACTGAGGTTAGGGCGGTACCTGTGGCTCAAAGGAGTGGGGCACTGGCCCCATATGCCACAGGTGGTGGGTTCAAACTCAGCTCCAACCAAACTGCAAAGAAAAAAAAAAAAATTAACTGAATATAGCACTTTTTGTGTGGTTTTCTGATTCACTCAACTTTGTTAGATTGATTTGTTACTGATTGTATTTCATTTTGTTCTCCTACCTGGTTTGATTTATCTTGTTTTTGCTTTTCTTTTCTCTCTTTTTTTTTTTTTTTTGATTTTTTGCAGTTTTTGGCCAGGGCTAGGTATGAACCCATCACCTCTGGCATATGGAGCCAGCACCCTACCCCTTTTAGCCGCAGGTGCTGCCCTCTTTTTTTTTTTTTGAGACAGAGCCTCAAGCTGTCACCCTGGGTAGAGTACTGTGACATCACAGCTCACAGCAACCTCAAACTCCTGGGCTCAAGCGATTCTCCTGCTTCTGCCTCCCAACTCGCTGGGACCACAGGTGCCCGCCACAACGCCCGGCTACTTTTTGGTTGCAGCCGTCATTGTTGTTTGGCAGGCCCCTGCTGGATTCGAACCCTCCAGCTCAGGTGTATGTAGCTGGTGCCTTAGCCAAGCATCCAGCCTTTTTGTTTTTTTTTTTTTTTTTTAAAAAAGACAGAGTCTTGCTTTGTCCCCCTTGGTAAAGTGCTGTAGCATCATAGCTCACAGCAACCTCCAGCTCTTGGGCTAGAGGCCTCAGCCTCCCAAGCAAGTAGCTGGAACTACAGGCACCCACCACAACACCCGGCTATTTTTTTGTTGCAGGTTGGCCGGTGCCAGGTTCGAACCTGCCACCCTCGGTATATGGGGCCAGTGCCTGACTCACTGAGCCACATGCACTGCCCTTTTCTGTTCTTTTTTTTTTTTTTTTTTTTTTTTTCTTTCTTTTTTAAGTTTGTGAAATATTAGCATGATTCTAAAAACCAAAACAATAATCTAAAGTGTCACTTCTATTCATTTCTCTATTTTTTTACCCTAGCCTATCTTTTTGTATTTCTTTTTGCAAACATAAGCAGATACATGTATCTTTTTTTATTTTCTCTTCTTTCTTACACAGTAGATGGCATATCATATATACTTATTTGCTTTTTTCACTTAACAGTGTATCCTTGAAATCAGTTTATATAATCATTTTACAGAGATCATTTTTATTTTTTGCAGCTGCATAGTACTACCTTATTTGCATTTACTGTAATTTATTCAACTTAATGCTCATATATATCTTCCTGATTTTTTTTAAATGAAACAACTTCCTATCTCTTTATGATAGAAAAATTAGATAACAGGAAAATAAGAAATCCACTCCCAGAGCATCTTTCCATAAAGTAAAAATGTTGATAGACTGTTGCCATGTGCTCTATAATCAACTTTTAAATATAATGTAAATCTCTTCACATGTCACTAAGTATTAGCATTGTAATGGCTACATGTTTACTTTTTTTTTTTTTTTTTTTTGAGATACAGTCTCACTTTGGTAAAGTGCTGTGGCATCCTCAAACTCTTTTGGGTTTAACCGAATGTCTTGCCTTAGCCTTCTAAGTAGCTAGGACTACAGGCGCCCGCCACAACGCCCAGCTATTTTTTTGTTGCATTTGTCCTTGATGTTTAGCTGGCCTGGGCCAAGTTCAAACCCTCCATCCTCAGTGCATGTGGTCAGCATCCTAACTTCTGTGCTAGGGGCACCGCCAATGTTTACTTTTTACTTGAATTGAATGCACTGTGCTTTACTAATCTAACTGTTGGATATTTGGTATGCTTTCTGTTTTCCGAACAGCTCCAGTGAACATTGTCATGCTAATAGTTTGGTGCATTTTTTAAAAATTTCTTTTGACTTGACACCTATAGTCCCAGCTGCTTGGGAAGCTGAGGCAAGAGAATCACTTAAGCCCAGGAGTTTGAGGTTGCTGGGAGCTGTGACACCATGGCACTCTACCAAGGGTAACATAGTAAGACTCTATCTCAAAAAAAAAATAAAATAAATAAAATAAAATAAAAATGTCCTTTGTATAAGGCACTACACATTTATTTAGTAAAATACTTAAAGTCTTTGCATATAGCTGCATTGATTTTTGAAGGGAAGTACAGTTTAGCACCAGTTGTATATACAAGTGCTAATTTCACTAAATTCTGTACTACACAGAGTAATATAATTTCTTTATTTTTTTTTAGATACAGGGTCTCACTTTATCACCCTTGGTAGAGTGCTATGGCATCGCAGCTCACAGCAATCTCCAATTCCTGGGCTTAGGCGATTCTCTTGCCTCAGCCTCCTGAGTAACTGGGACCAAAGGTGCCCGCCACAATGCCCAGCTATTTTTTTGTTGCAGTCTGGCCAGGGCTGGGTTTGAAACCGCCACCCTCGATATGGTGCCAGTGAGCCACAGATGCCACCCTCTTTATCATCTTTAAATAAAATCCTTCCTATACTACCAAAACCCCTATGTTAAATTCGTATAATCCTTCACATATATTCTCAGAATCTTCTAAGTGTTAATTTCTCCTTATCTCTTTCCATTTTTTAGATAATCCTTCTTTACTTCTTCTGTGCTATATTTTTGAAAGGAAACAAGTTTTTAGAGCGCTTCAGTCTTTTTTGTTTTGTTTTGTTTTTTTAATTTCTATTATGGGCCAGGTATAGCGCTCTGGGAGGCTAAAGTGGGAGGATCACTTGAGCTCAGGAGTTAGAGACCAGGTCTCTACTAAAAATAGAAAAACTAGCAGGGCATTGTGGTAGGCACCTGTAGTCCCAGCTACTCAGGAGGCTGAAGCAGGAGGATCACTTGAACCTAGAAGTTTGAAGTTGCTGTGAGCTAGGCTGACACCACAGCACTCTAACCTGGACAACAGAGTGAGACTTTATCTCAAAAATGCTATAACATAGAATTTGCCATTTTTGTAAGTGTTCCAGTCATGGTTATTATATTCATGTGTTGTACAACCATCACTGCTATCTATTTCTAGAACTGTTTCATCATCTAAGAAACTAAACTCTGTAACCCTTTCCCCTTCTTCCTAACCCCTAGTCTCATCTACTTTCCCTGTTAATTTGCCTGTTGAGGATATTTTATTTAAGTGGAATCACACAATAATTGTACATTTTGTCTGGCTTGTTTACTTAGCATGTTATCAAGGTTTATTCATATCATTCATATTATAACATGTTTCAGAACCCATTCCTTTTTATGGCTGAATAATATATCACTGTATGTATATGCCACATTGTATCTGTTAATGGGCATTTGTCTTATTTCTCCCTTTTGGATATTGCAAATAATACTAAGTGAACATTGACCTTTGAGTCTATGTTTTCAGTTTGGGGGGGTAGACTTGCTGGTCATATGTTCTGTTTAGCTTTTTTCCTTCTGAGACAGAGTCTCACTCTGTCACCCTGGGTAGAGAGAGTGCTGTGGCATCACAGCTCACAGCAATCGTAAATTCATGGGCAGAAGTGATCCTCTTCCCTTAGCCTCCCACATAGGACTACAGCCTACGATGCATGGCTAGTTTTTTTAGCTTCTTGCCAAGGCTAGTCTCGAGTTTCTGAGCTCAGGTGATCTACCTGCCTCAGCTTCCCAGAGTGCCTACGATTACAGTTGTGAGCCACCAGCCCAGCCCTGTGTTTAGCTTTTTGAGGAACTGACAGACTTTCCAACAGTGGTTACACTGTTTTGCATTCCGACCTGCAGTGTACAATAGTTCTAATTTTTTCACATCCTTACCAAAACACTTACTTACTTCTCTGTGTGTATCTGCAAATGTCCATGAAAGTACTGCAAGTATTAATTTTGGAGTTATAAATAAGTCTTAACAGCAAAACTTACAAATGCAAGATCAGTGAAATGAAGATCACCTATAGCTTGATTCTTATTATATATGTGCATTTTGTATGTAATGTATAATACTAATATAATATAATGTAAAAATATATGTATGTGTATAGTATATTAAAGTTTTCACATTTCTGGCGATTGTAGCAAGGTAAGCACATGTTACAGTGAGGAAATAGTAGTAGGTCTTTAATTTTTTAAGTTAGGTAAATCTAAAAATACACCTATGTGTTACAATTTTTTAAGGTAGATCTGGCAGGTGGATTTAAGAAATTATTTCACTTGCCAAAAATGCTAATTTTAGGCTTCGTTCTAAGTTCTGATCCAGTTCTTTCTTCATTATGACGTTTACTTTATGTCAAGGGTAACACACACAAAAGCCTATGCAAGGCGAGTAACATAAACAAGTAAAGCCTGCTGGGACAAGAAACCAAACTGTTTCTCCTCATATTAAAGTAGACAGGAATATTGGGCAGTGCCTGTGGCTCAAAGGAGTAGGGCACCGGCCCCATATGCTGGAGGTGGTGGGTTCAAACCCAGCCCCAGCCAAAAACTGCAAAAAAAAAAAAAAAAAAGAAGACAGGAATACCCAGCTCTAGCCAGCTATTGTAATGAGCCAGGTACCATGTATTTCAGGTTTTCCAGAGAGGTCTGAACTCTGGATTTTTTTTTTTTTTTTTTTTAAACTTATTTATTTTATTTATTTATTTACTTTTGAGACGGAGTCTCACTGTCGCTCTGGGAGAGAAAGTGCCATGGTGTTATAGCTTACAACAACCTCAAATTCCTGGGCTCAAGCAGTCCTCTTGCCTCAGACTCTGGAGTAGCTGGGACAAAAGGCGCCGACCCTTTTGGCTAGTTTTTCAATTTTTTTGGTAGAGATGGGGTCTTGCTCTTGCTCAGGCTGGTCACCAATTCCTGAGCTCTAGCAATACACCTGCTTTGGCCTCAGAGTGCTAGGATTACAGGTATGAGCCAGTATGCCTGGTGTGAACTTTGGATTTTTATGTGAAAATATCTGAACGTTTAAGTATTAGCAGCTAATTTTAAAACTTGTAACACTATATGGACCATTTCTGTTCACATCTATCAGAGTAGAAATGAAGACCATCAGAATATGACCGACACTTTAACTGTTTAAGATATTTTAGATTGAAATCCACTAATATTAAATCCATAAACTGGTGGGATGATTTAATAAATTTTGATATGTTCATATAGGACATTATATAACCATAAATATTCAGTTAAGAACTTAGTTACATACAAGAAATAAGAATGGATAGGAATAACACCAAAATGGCCATTTTAATTACATCCAAGTTTTTAACAATGAGGAGGTATTTTATAATCAGAACAAGTTTTGAAAAGTACATTACGTGGAAAACATTCTGGATTCTGTTCTACCTGAGGTTAAGTAATAGGATTCTATTATGTTAAGATAGCATATACTTTCTGTTTTCAACTTTGCTTTCCAATGTAGTTATTTTCTTTTCCTTTTTAGAGATGCTAACTTTGTTTTTCTCTGACTTTGTTTTTATTCTTCTCTGATGACTTCCAAAAGAACAACAAAACCAACTCCTCATTTAGATGGGTAAATATTATTTCTTTTTTACCTTACAACCTGATTTAAATTAATATTAAAATAAGAAGCTTCTATTTAATCATCTTTGTTGGACTCTGTAGGCATCATGTTGTATTTGGGCAAGTGATCTCTGGTCAAGAAGTCGTAAGAGAGATAGAAAACCAGAAAACAGATGCAGCTAGCAAACCATTTGCTGAGGTACGGATACTCAGTTGTGGAGAGCTAGTTCCCAAATCTAAAGGTAAGAACAAGTATGTGTTCTGAAAATTCTTATGCGTACAAAATAAGCAGAAACACTGAATAATTGGCATGAAATTCATCCTAAGGCTGATATAAATATGATATTTTTGTGTTTTTAAGTTTATTTTTGTCCTTTTATTTGTTCTACTTTGTTTTTTAATTGACAAAAATTACATATATTTACTGTGAATACTATGATGCTTTGAAATATGTATACATTGTGGAATGGCCAAATTGAGGTAATTGACATAAGCATCACCTCACAGACTTACCATGTTTTTGTGGTGAGAACACTTAAAATCTAGCCAGGCATAGGTGGTGTACGCCTATAGTCCCAGGTACTCCAGAGGCTAAGGCAAAAGGGTCATGAATTCAAGCCCCGCTTGGGCAAAATAGTGAGACTCCTATCTCCAAAAATAATAGAATAGTCTACTCTCTCGTCTCAGTGCCTGTAGCTCAGCGGCTAGGGCACCAGTCACATACACTGGAGCTGGCAGGCTTGAACTCAGCCCGAGCCTGCCAAACAACAATGATAATTACAACAACAAGAAAAATAGCCGGGTGTTGTGGCGGGTGCCTGTAGTCCCAGCTACTTGGGAGGCTGAGAAGAGAATTTCTTAAGCCCAAGAGCACATGAAAACTATAGTTAATAACAATAGGTCTCTTAAACTTCTCCCATCTAAGTGAAATTTTATATCCTTTGACCAATACTTCCCCAACCTCTCCTCCACCTCATTCCAGTTCCCTAAGATCCACCATTCTTCTCTCTACTTCCTTGAGTTCAACTTTTTTTTTTTTTTAGTTCAACTTTTTTAGATTCCACAAGTAAGTTAAATCATGTGGTATTTGTGTGCTTGGCTTTTTTCACTAAACCTGTCTCCAGGTTTATTCACGTTGCTTTAAATGGCATTATTCCCTTCTTTTTAAAGGCTGGATAGTTTTCTGTTGTGTTATACTACATTTTCGTTTATCCATTCATCCATTGATGAACATTTAGGTTGATGCTGTACCATGGCTATTGTGAATGATGTGGCCGTGAACATGAGGGTGCAGCCATCTCTTTTAACATACTGACTTCATCTCCTTTGCATATGTATTCAGTAGTGGCATTGCTGGATCATAGGTGGTTATATTTTAGATTTCCTGAGGAACCTTGTAATCATTTTCTATAATGGCTGTACTAATTTACATCTCACCAACAGTGTACAAGAGTTTCCTTTTCTCCACATCTTCTCCAATACTTATCTTTTGTCTTTGTGATGATAGCCTTTCTAATAGGTGTGAGGCAATGGCTCATTAGGGTAGTTTTAATTTGCATTTCTCTGATTAGTGATGTTGAGCATTTTTTCCATACATCTTTTGGCCATTTGTATGTCTTCTTTTAAATAATGTCTATTCATGTTTGCCCATTTTTTTATAATTAGCTTGTTTTCTTTCTAGTGTGTCAGTTGCACTTCTTATTTATTTTAGATTTGAACCCCTTTCACACATATTCTCTCACTCCAAATGTTGTCTCTCTACTCTGTTGGTTATTTCCTTGGCTGTGCAGAAACCTGTTAGTTTAATGTATTTCCATTTGCCTGTTTTCACTTTGTTGCCTTTGTATTTTGGAGTCATATCCAAAAAATCATTACCAAGATCAATAATATTTTCTTTAGTAGTTTTACGGTTTAAGGTCTTAGGTTTAACACTTTTAAATCCTTTTGAGTTGATCTTTGTATATGTTGTATGATGAGGATCTAATTTCACTTTTCTACACGTGGATAATCAGACGTCCCAACACCATTTGTTGTAGATACTCGTCCTTCTCCACTCTGTGTTCTTGGTAATTTGATGTTTTTAAATGTATTTTACCCTTCTTCTTACTTTGTTCATTTACTGTGGAACCACTTGACTACTACTTGTGAGTAATTTGCCCTTTTGCTTCCACCACGTTTTGTTTTTGTTTTTTAACTTGTAGTTGTCTAAATAGCATGGTATAAATAAATACTCTTCTAGAGAAAGAGACAGTGGAGAGAAATGGCATTTGAAGAGAGTAAGATAAAGATATTTTGAGTAAATAAATTATTTGCCCTTCATGCACTTCTTAGATTTAGAAGCATCCTACATGTTTGAGAAACTTATTTATACTAGAACATTTAAAGCTTACATAAGTGATTTGGTATATTATTTGACATGGTAAGAATTTTGTTTTAAGTCTTTATATTGTGTCTGAAATATGTGAGTACTGCTATTTGTAACAGATACTAGATCTGATACTCTAAAAATAATAGAGTGAAATTACCTTCAAACCTTTATAGAAAGCAATCAAGTATTCAACTGACTTTATTCTAGTCTAGGGAATAATAATATCATTAGTTTCTTAGAGTTAGCAAATGTGAGCATTATCTGCAATCTTTTCTGATCCTTGCAATAACTCTATAATATTATTTCCCTATTTTACAGGTGAAAATAGTCAAGGAGATAAAGGTTATTACTGTATCAGGGAACTAGGCCTCAAACCTAAGTTTGTGATTAAGAGCCTTTTCCATGATGTTTCTGGTTCATTAAAATTTAGATGTCTAGGGATAGGGCGCAATGTCTCACACCTGTAATCCTAGCACTCTGGCAGGCCAGGGTGGGTGGATTGCTTGAGTTCACAGATTCAAGGCCAATCTGAGCAAGAGTGAGACCCCCGTCTCTAAAAATAGCCAGACATTGTGGCGGGCACCTGTAGGTCCTAGCTACTCAGGAGACTGATGCAAGAGAATCACTTGAGCCCAAGAGTTTGAGGTTGCTGTGAGCTATGATGCCATGGAACTCTACCAAGGGCAGCAAACTGAGACTGTCTCAAAAAAAAAAAAAAAAAAAGGTGGGGCATAGTGGCTTATGCCTGTAATACCCAGCATTTGGGAGGCTGAGGCGAGTGGATTGCCTGAGCTCACAGGTTCAAGACCAGCCTGAGCAAGAGTGAAACCCCATCTCTAAAAATATGTAGCTGGGTGTTGTGGTGGGCCTGTAGTCCCAGCTACTTGGGAGGTTGAGACAAGAGAATTGCTTAAGTCCAGGAGTTTAAGGTTGTTGTGAGCTGTGACACCAGGGCACTCTACCAAGGGTGACAAAGTAAAACTCTATCTCAAAAAAAAAAAAGTCTGCAATGTCTTTCAGAATTGCCCTAAGTAGAACATTCTCTTCTCACCTTTTAAGTAGACTTATGTGCTCTATAATATTTAGAAATATCTATATTTTGTTTTGTTTTAATTTTAAAAGACTCAAGATTGGCATAAAGAAGGTAAAATGCTTATTTTTAAATTTTTTTATCTCTGCATTCCTTTTATATTCTATATTGATTTTATTTTCTTCTATGTTATGTCAGATAAATACCTATTAAACCATTTCATGCCACAGCTCGTGGAACTATTTGTTTTGACTTCTTGGTATAAACGAGACTGGTTGTCAATCCTACAGTTAACAAGTGTAATGTATGCTTTTTTTCCTTGACGATTCAGTAAAGTGCAATTATTTGTATTTAAGAAAAACACTAAAAAGCAGTATCTGTGATAATGTTGCAAGTTTTAAATCAAAGTCCTGGACCTGAACTTTGGCATATTTTAGTTTAAGGCATTACTTCTTCCTGTGTCATCTAGAAAATCCTGTTGTTGTTTTTAGAGATTTGTCAACTGCAGTAGTAAAGGGCTCTTTTTTTATTCTTTTTTTTTTGAGACAGCATCACTTTGTTGTCTTGTAGAGTGCTGTGCCTTCATCGCTCACAGCAACCTCAAACTCTTGGGCTCAAGTGATTCTCTTGCCTCAGCCTCCCAAGTAGTTGGGACTACAGGTACCTACCACAACACCCAGCTATTTTTAGAGACAGGATTTGGCTTTTGCTTAGCTGGTCTCAAGCAATCCACCTTCCTCAGCCTCCCAGAGTGCTAGGATTACAGGCATGAGGTACCCTTTTATTCTTTTATTGACAACTAAATTTTTTTTCTTACATTTTAGTCTGTAAGGTCTTACATTATGCTCTGTTCTTTACTTGTAAATGTTAAGGACACTGTGGTTTATTCAGAAAGAGTGAGTAACATGCATTTCAGGGCTACACAGTAGGATGCTATATCAACTTTCAGCACAACTTCCTGTCCACAATGACAGGGCAAAACTAACATTTATTTCTAAAGGTGATAATACATTGTAATGATGTGATGATACATAAAAAAAGAGTAATATATGATATAAAAACAGCTACTCTTCCAGGAGTGGGGAACCTGCATCCTTGACTGCATGTGGCCCACTGGATCCTTCAATGTAGCCTTTTGACTAAGACCACATTTTACAGAACAAATCCTTTTAATAAAGAGATCTGTCTTGTGAAATTTAGATTTGGATCAGGAGGGCCAGATGTGGCCCAGAGACTGCAGGTTACCCACCATTGTAGAGGTGGAGAATCACTTTCAGCAGTTGGGGAATATTTGGCTCTTTATTAATATCTGTCTCTCCAAGAGTTCCTGAAAAGGTCAGATTTGTTTTCAGCCAGACCCCCAATGCCTGCTTTCTCCTGGATCACATTGTGGCGACAGGAAGAGATCTTTGTGTTTAATTAAGATCACACAGTTGAGTACCTGTTATCCAGTAATCCTTCAGTTACTGTTTAGAACATTGTTCAGAGTGGATTTTTGGCATGCATCTACGTAATTTTTGTAAGTTTGATGGCCTCATTACGAGAATTCTAAATTTGGAACAGTAAAAAGGCTTTATGCAACACTGTGATGTTTATCATCATTATATTTAAAACCTTATGTGAGACATTGACACCTCAGTTGATAAGAAATAAATACAGGATTTTTTTTTCTTTTCTTAACTTCCTGAAAGAAAACAAAAAGACTTCTGAAGAAATCTGACTGGGCCCATCTGTTTATGGTCTTGGTGAGTCTGGGCAATCAATCTTCTTGGGCCTTTCTCTCTTTGCAATTGTGAGATCAGAGATTGTGCTTTTTGTGGCTATTTGCATATGCTAGATAAAGTTCAGGGTCAAGAAGACCCTCACAACAGCCTCCCCTTGTAGAGGCTCAACAAAGGGCTGTCAAGGGGCAGGCAGAGTGGAAGACAGAACAGAGAACTACTTTGAAGAAGGTACTTCCTGTTTTTTCAAGAGTTGACATGACTTGAGGTCATGCTGTTCTCTTTAGAGTTCACTGCAGTTATCAAAGAGGAGTGTGTCTATTTTGGCCACGCAACGAGAGATGAGTGCTTTGGTTTATTACAGAGTACACAGAAATGTAAGAGCTGAGTTGTGTCAACATGGTAATAGTTACATGAGAAGAAATGGTAGGAAAGGAGAGATTGCCTGGAGATACAGAGAGTAGCACAACTGAGCAAGCAGCTGGTGAATCTTGTACTCAGGAGACAAATGAAGGGGAACACTGGAGACTCATTTCTGTGGTCCCCTTTCAGTGTTGATATTCTGGAAGTAATTTTGGCACTTTTCCTGGAAAATAGGGGGAAATTAAACTTAGCAACTTTTGGGGGAGATTAGACCTAATATGAAATTCTCTGAAGGAGGCCATTTTAGGAATAGTTATGTTCTTTATTTCAAATCTTATTTTGATGGTGATTTAGAAATTGCATTTACTGTCAAGGTTTCAAGTGAAATTAATTGGTATAAAGTCAGTGGGTCTCAAATACAAAAAGGTTTCTATTTTTTTTTTTTTTTTTTTTTTTTAGACAGAGTCTCAAGCTGTTGCCCTGGGTAGGGTGCGGTGGCATTATAGCTCACAGCAACCTCCAACTCCTGGGCTCAAGTGATTCTCCTGCCTTAGACTCCCAAGTAGCTGGGACTACAGGCACCCACCACAACGCCCGGCTATTTTTTGCTTGCAGCTGTTATTGTTGTTTGCTGGGCCTGGGCTGGATTCGAACCCGCCAGCTTAGGTGTATGTGGCTTGCGCCTTAGCTGCTTTAGCCACAGGCGCCGAGCCACAAAAAGGCTTCTAAAAATAAAATGTAGAGTTTTCGGTTTTTGTTTCTTTTTTTTGGGGGGGGGGGGGGACAGAGTCTCACTTTGTAATCCTCAGTGGAGTACTGTGGTCTCCTATCTCAAAGCAACCTCACACTCTTTTTT
>CAUYPK010030419.1:0-24188 GCA_963574355.1 Loris lydekkerianus
GACTGTACTCGCTTTGGCAGCACATGTACTAAAATTGGAACAACACAGAGAACATTAGCATGGCCCCTGCCCGAGGATGACATGCAAATTTGTGAAGAGTTCCATATTTTTAAACTGAATACACATACTTCTCATCAGCCCACAGAACATACTCCAAAATCAATCACATCTTAGGTCACAAGTCTAACCTCAGTAAATTTAAAAGAATAGAAATTATTCCTTGCATCTTCTCAGACTACCATGGAATAAAAGTTGAACTCAGTAACAACAGGAATCTTCATACTCATATAAAAACATGGAAGTTAAATAACCTTATGCTGAATGATAGCTGGGTCACAGATGAGATTAAGAAGGAAACTGCCAAATTTTTGGAACAAAACGATAATGAAGACATGAGTTACCAGAACCTCTGGGATACCTCAAAGGCAGTCCTAAGAGGGAAATTCATAGCACTGCAAGCCTTCCTCAAGAGAAGGGAAAGAGGAAGTTAACAACTTAATGGGACATCTCAAGCAACTGAAAAAGGAAGAACATTCCAACCCCAAACCCAGTAGAAGAAAAGAAATAACCAAAATTAGAGCAGAATTAAATGAAAGTGAAAACAAAAGAATTATACAACAGATCAATAAATGAAAAAGTTGGTTTTTTGAAGTGGGAAGTCCCTGAACAGGCCCAAGTATACATATGTCATAAAATAGATAAACCTTTGGCTAACCTAACCAGGAAAAAAAAGAGTAAAATCTCTAATTTCATCAATCAGAAACGACAAAGACAAAATAACTAACAACAGACTACTCATAAATTCAAAAAGTTGGTTTTATCCCAGGGTCTCAAGGCTGATTCAATATACGTAAATCTATAAGTATAATTCAGCACATAAACAAATTAAAAAACAAAGACCATATGATTCTCTCAATTGATGCAGAAAAAGCTTTTGATAATATCCAGCATCCTTCCATGATTACAACACTTAAGAAAATTGGTATAGAAGGGACATTTCTTAAACTGATAGAGGCCATCTACAGCAAACCCACAGCCAATATCGTATTGAATGCAGTTAAATTGAAATCATTTCCACTCAGATCAGGCAGCCAGACAAGGCTGCCCATTGTCTCCACTGCTCTTTAACATTGTAATGGAAGTTTTAGCCATCACAATTAGGGAAGAAAAGGTAATCAAGGGTATCCATATAGGGTCAGAGGAGATCAAACTTTCACTCTTCACAGATGATATGATTGGATCTCTGGCAAACACCAGGGATTCTACTACCAAACTCTTAGAAGTGATCAAGGAATACAGCAGCATCTCAGGTTATAAAATCAACATTCATAAATTGGTAGCCTTGATATATACCAACAAAAGTCAAGCTGAAAAAACAGCTTAATTTGACAAGCCAATTAAAAACATTCAGTGGAGAAAAGATTCCCTATTTAACAAATGGTGCTGGGTGAACTGGCTGGTAACCTGTAGAAGACTGAAACTGGACCCACACCTTTCCCCATTAACTAAGATAGACTCTCACTGGATATAAGATTTAAACTTAAGACATGAAACTATAAAAATACTAGAAGAGAGTGCAGGGAAAACCCTTGAAGAAATCGGTCTGGGCGAGTATTTTATGAGGAGGACCCCCTGGGCAATTGAAGCAGCTTCAAACATAACACTATTGGGACCTGATCAAACTAAAAAGCTTCTGCACAGCCAAGAACACAGTAAGTAAAGCAAGCAGACAGCCCTCAGAATGGGAGAAGATATTTGCAGGTTATACCTCCAATAAAGGTTTAATAACCAGAATCCACAGAGAACTCAAACGTATAAGCAAGAAAAGAACAAGTGATCCCATCGCAGACTGGGCAAAGGACTTGAAGAGAAACTTCTCTGAAGAAGACAGACACATGAAAAAATGCTCATCATCCTTAATTATCAGAGAAATGCAAATCAAAACTACTTTGAGATATCATCTAACTCCAATAAGATTAGCCCATATCACAAAATCCCAAGACCAGAGATGTTGGCATGGATGTGGAGAAAAGGGAACACTTCTACACTGCTGGTGAGAATGCAAATTAATACATTCCTTTTGGAAAGATGTTTGGGGAACACTTAGAAATCTAAAAATAGATCTGCCATTCAATCCTTTAATTCCTCTACTAGACATATACCCAGAAGACCAAAAATCACATTATAACAAAGATTTTTGTACCAGAATGTTTATTGCAGCCCAATTCATAATTGCTAAGTCATGGAAAAAGCCCAAGTGCCCATCGATCCACAAATGGATTAATACATTGTGGTATATGTACACCATGGAATATTATGCAGCCTTAAAGAAAGATGGAGACTTTACCTCTTTCCTGTTTACATGGATGGAGCTAGAACATATTCTTCTTAGTAAAGTATCTTAAGAATATAAGAAAAAGTACTCAATGTACTCAGCCCTACTATGAAACTAATTTATGGCTTTCATATGAAACCTATAACCCAGTTATAACCTAAGAATATGGGAAGGGGGGAGAGGAAGAGGAGGGACAGGGAAGAGGAGGGTAATTGGTGGGATTACACCTGCAGTGCATCTTACAAAGGTACATGTGAAACTTAGTAAACGTAGAATATAAATGTCTTAACACAATAACTAAGAAAATGCCAGGAAGGCTATGTTAACCAGTGTGATGAAAATGTGTCAAACGGTCTATAAAACCAGTGTATAGTGCCCCATGATCACATTAATGTACACAGCTATGATTTAATTAAAGAAAAAAAAAAAAAAGCAGAGGTGACTATGATCTCAGAATGGGAAATGCCCTTCAAAGTATTTTTAAAAAACACTAAAAACCTAAAGGGTGACAGGTTGGACTACAAAAGTTTAAAACATATGTTTGGGAAAAAAGACAAAAAATCCTACAAAGTTAAAATGCAAATGAAAAACTGGAAAAACATTTACAATTATAAGACAAAAAAAATTATTATTTTTTTTTTTTAGAAAGAGAATTCTAAAAATAGTTTACTTCAAAAGATAAAGATGGAACATGAAGAGTTAAGCAGATCTTCAGACTTTAAAGCCATCAATTTCTAATTCTATCCACAGAATATAATAAATGTTTGCATTATGTTTAACTAATTAGCCAGTCATGTAAGAAATGGTAATAGCTGTGCTTCCAGGTTACTTATTTTGATTACTTATTTTATGATAGCTGAAAGACTACAACTGTGGTTGACCTGCAATTGGATATCATGGTCAATAGGCCTCTAAAAAGCTGTGGCTACATCTGCAGAAATTCACTTCTAGGTAGATATGCTCATGTGAGTATGAGTGTAGTGAAGAAAGGGACAGAGGCTAATTGATCAGATCTGAGGTAGTGAAGTAGGAACCAGATTCACAAAGAATGCTGGGATATAGAGGATATATATAAACAGCTCTTCCAAAACCAAAAGAGGAAAACAGACACTGCAATATAAATGGGCAAAGGACAGGCAATAAACACATTTTTATATCATCAATATCCTTCAACAAATCACGGCATGAAAAAATAAGTAGGCTGGAAGGGGGGTGCAGGTCTCAAAAACTTAACAATCCTACATACAGTGAGTAAGCCTTCCCAAATCCAGGTTCAAGCAAACCAACTGCTAAACCATACTTTTGAGACAAACAGTAAAACTAAATATGAACTAGGGGCTCAGAGCCTGTAGCTCAAGCAGTTAAGGCGCCAGCCACATATACCAGAGCTGGCGGGTTCGAATCCAGCCTGGGCCTGCCAAACAACAATGACAACTACAACCAAAAAAAAAAAATAGCCAGGCATTGTGGCAGGTGCATGTTGTCCCAGCTACTTGGGAGGCTGAGGCAAGAGAATCGTTTGAACGCAGGAGTTAAAGGTTGCTGTGAGCTGTGATGCCATAGCACTCTACCCAGCTTGAGGACAGCTTGAGGCTCTGTCCCAAAAATAAATAAATAAATAAATAAATAAATATGAACTAGGTATTAGACATAATAAGGAATTCATATCCATATTGTTAGGGGTGACAATATAAAGTAATTCTGTATGAAAATGTCCTTTTTGGCAGCACGTGTGGCTCAGTGGGCAGGGCGCTGGCCCCACATACCAAGGGAGGTGGGTTCAAACCCAGCCCCGGCCAAACTGCAACAAAAAAATAGCCAGGCGTTGTGGCAGACGCCTGTAGTCCCAGCTACTCGGGAGGCTAAGGCAAGAGAATTGCTTAAGCCCAGGAGTTGGAGGTTGCTGTGAGCTGTGATGCCATAGCACTCTACCCAGGGCAACAGCTTGAGGCTCTCCCCTAAATAAATAAATAAATAAATAAATAAATAAATATGAACTAGGTATTAGACATAATAAGGAATTCATGTCCATATTGCTAGGGGTGAACAATATAAAGTAATTCTGTAAGAAAATATCCTTTTGGGCGGCACCTGTGGCTCAGTGGGCAGGGCGCTGGCCCCAAATATCAAGGGTGGTGGGTTCAAACCCAGCCCCGGCCAAACAGCAACAAAAAAATAGCCAGGCATTGTGGCAGGCGCCTGTAGTCCCAGCTGCTCAGGAGGCTGAGGCAAGAGAATCACCTAAGCCCAGGAGTTGGAGGTTGCTGTGAGCTGTGACGCCATCGCGCTTCACCAAGGGCCATAAAGTGAGACTCTGTCTCTACAAAAAAATTAAAAAAATAAAATGTCCTTTTTATAATGAGATGCATGCTGAAGAATCCAGGATAAAATGTCAAGACATCTATAATTTACTTTAAAATACTTCAGCCTATCGAGAAACCAGAAGAGAGCAAAAATAAAATAAAATAAACAAAAATAAATACTTCAGCAAAAAAAAGTGACACAAATCTGGCGTAATGTTAATAATTACCAAATAAGCAAAAAAAGATTATTTTTTAAAAACAAAGAATATCCAGACGGCACCTGTGGCTCAAAGGAGTAGGGCGCCGGCCCCATATACCAGAGGTGGTGAGTTCAAACCCAGCCCCGGCCAAAAACTGCAAAAAACCAAAAAAAAATTTTGAAAAAAAACAAAAACAAAGAATATCCAATATATGCCAAGGTACAACAGAAAAAAGCAAGTCCAGCCACTGTGCGTGGAAAGGCATTGATACAGAAGCAATTTTGGATTTTTTCCGGGCCCAGAAGCATTTCAGATTTTTTTGGATTGGGGAATATTCACATACATTTAATGAGATATCTTAGGAAGGGTACCCAAGTCTAAACACAGAATTCATTTATTTATACTATTCATAGCTGATTTCAATTTTGCTTCCCTGACAGCATAAATATTGTTATATTCTACACAAAGAAAAACATTCAAAAGGATGGAATCTTTTTTTTTTTTTTTTTTGCAGTTTTTGGCCGAGGCTGGGTTTGAACCTGCCACCTCCAGCATATGGGGCTGGCGCCCTACCCCTTTGAGCCATAGGCGCCGCCCAGGATGGAATATTCTTGAGGGAGTTTCCTTTATGTTTCAGATACACCTTATACACATAGCCTGAATGTTATTTCATATAATAATTTTAATAATTTTGTGCACTAGACAAAGCTTGTGTACACCAAACCATCAAAAAGCAACGGTGCCAAATGTGGAGTTTTCCACTTACGGCTCCCTGTCTGCACTCGGAAAGTTTCAGATTTTGGAGCATTTCAGATCTCGGCTTTTCATAGGCCTGCTCACCCTGGAGAACTTCCTGGAGGGAATCTGGCAGCCTGCAACTCGAAAAATGGTAAAGCCTGGCAAGTCCATGTTCAATAATTTATCTCAAGTAAATTTTCAGCAGTGAGCACAAAGATTTATAAACTTGTTAAGTTTATCATAGCATTATTTATGACTGTGAAACAGCAAAAATATCCAAATGCTCAACCTTAAATTTTCACACAGCTATATGAGAAGACTTTAGGCAGGCATCAAAAACTGAATTTTAGAAGAATATTTAAAGCTTTCTTGATAAATTTTATGATATAGTAGCTATAAAAAACTACATTGGCAGTTCCTTTAAAACTTAAATATAGAAGCCAGGCACAATGGCGGATGCCAATAGTCCCAGCTACTTGGCAGGCTGAGGCAGGAGGACGGCCTGAGCCCAGGAGTTCGAGGCTGTCATGCACTATGACTGCACCTGAGAACAGCCGCTACACTCCAAACTGGGCAACTCAGGGACACCCTGCCTCTTAAATAAGAAAAATTAAAAATAGAATTACCATACAACCTAGCATCCCACTTCTGGGTATATACACGCAGCAAGGACTCAAAGAAATATCTGTACACCCAAGTTCATGGTGGTATTATTAATATCCAAAAGGTAGAACCAAGCCCAGTGTCCACTGGCAGATGAATGGGTAAATAAAATGGGGTGTAGCTATATAATGGAATATTATTCAGTCTTAAAGTAAGAAAAACTTCTCACTCATGTTACAACACAGATAAGTCTCGAGGACATTATGCTGAGTAAAATAAGCCGTCACAAAACAGACAAATACTGTATGATTCCATTTATATGAAGTACCTAGAATAGCTAAATTCATACATAGCCAGGCCTAGAGGCACTCATCTATACTCCCAGTTACTTGGAAGACTAAGGCAGGAAGATCACTTACAGCTAGGAGTTCAAGTCCAGCCTGGGCAACATGGCAAGACCCTGTGTCAATTTTTTTTAATATTAAATAAAAATGTTCAAAGGGGCAAAAAGTAGAATGGTAGCTACCAGGGGCTAGAAGGAAGGAAAAATGGAAAATTATTATCTAATGGGTATAGAATTTCAGTTGCACAAGATAAAAAGAGATCTGGCCATGCACAGTAGCTTATTCCTGTAATCCCAGCACTCTGGGAGGCCAAGGTGGGTGGATTGCTTCAGGCAGAGACCAGTCTGAACAAGAAGACAACCCCGTCTCTACTAAAAATAGAAAAACAAGCCAGGCGTTGTGACAGGCACCTGTAGTCCCCAGCTACCTACTTGGGAGGCTGAGGCAAGAGAATCACTCAAGCCAAGAGTTTGAGGTTGCTATGAGCTAGGTTAACGCCATTATCACTCTAGTCTGGGCAATAGAGTGAGACTCTGTCTCAAAAAAAAAAATAAAAAAATAAAGAGTTCTGAGGATGGATGCTGACAATGGTTACACAAGATCAATGTTCTTAATACCATTAAACCGTATACTTATGATGGTTAAGATGATAAATTTGATGTCTTATCACAATTAAAAACAAATAAAGGGCCGGGTGCAGCGGCTCATGCCTGTAATCCCTAGCACTCTGGGAGGCCCAAACGGGTATATTGCGCGAGCTTAGGAGTTCCAGACCAGCCTGAGCAAGAATGAGACTCCATCTCTACTAAAAATAGAAAAATGAGCTGGGCATTGTGGTGAGCACCTGTAGTCTCAGCTACTCAGGAAGCTGATACAAAATAATTGCTCAAGCTCAGGAGTTTGAGGTTGCTGTGAGCTATGATGCCATGGCACTCTACCCAGGGCAACAGAGTGAGACTTTGTCTCAAAAAAATAAAATAAAAATAAATAAAGATATATTGATATATTTTAAAGAGAAAAGGCAAGGTGCAAAATAGTATGTTTAAGTATGAACTCAATTTTGTTTCCCTGACATCATAAATATCAATATTGTCTACACACCCAGGGGAAAAAAGTTCCAAAGGATATTCATGGAAACGTTACCAAAACCCACTAAATATTCTTGAAGAAAAAACAAACATTAACAATAATTATCATTAGGTGCTGTGCTCATAGGCAAATCTGCTTTCCTTGTATATCTGTGTGCTTTTCTGTAATCTCTAATTGACAATTACGTACCTTTGTTAATCAAAAGCAACAATATGTTTACTGGACAAAAGAAGAAGGAAAAAGGGCATTGATACTGGAGCTGCATGCTAATCTGAGAATATCCACGATAAATATCCAATAAATATCATTCCCTTTGATAATTGGATATATAAAAAACGGACTAGAGTTTAGGAAAATAAAGACCAACTCAGAAGACAAAGCATCAGAAGTTCCCTGCAGAATTAAAATAGAGGCGTATCTCTGATCTTGAACGACTCCTCAGGCCAGAGGGGGTTCAGCACTTCTCCATGTGCCCAGCAGAAAGGAAAAGACCAGAGGAGGCTCAAACACCTTTCAAGTGGCCTGTCACTAGAAAAAACAGGCTCAGAAAGAAAAGACTTAAACCCATGCAAGGCTCTCCCTGGGACCCTATGCTCCCTGTTCCCACCTCTCTTACGCTAAATCCACTTTCAGAAAATATTTTCTGAACAGCAGACATCAAGAGAAAAAGGGGCCTTTCTTGCTGAGGCATTCATTCCCCGCATTTGGCACTGCTCTGAATAGAGCTTTGTGAGGGAGGGTACCGCAGCCACAGGTTACACCGCTGACCATAAACAGCAGTCAACAGATGTGAGGATTTGTACATCCAAGCAGCAGAGGTACCGTGGACAAGTAGGTACTCCATCACATTCCAATACCCAGTAAATGTCTACCAGGCACCTACTAAGTGCAGGACACTATTTCTAACACTCCCAGACAGACACACACACACACACACACACACACACACACACACACACAGACACGCGCGCGCACACGTGCACATATATACATAGTTCCTTTGTTCTCTTCTAGGGCTCAGACTAGAAAAGTGATGATTTAGGCTGGTGGCATCTGACAGTTTAATCTGACATATCACACATCATCTCCTGGACTGGGAAGAGGAGCAGACAGAGGGGAAGTTCCTTCCCCCCCATTCCTCTTCAGGAAGGATCAAAGGGACACAGCACTGTGTCCCACCACTAGAGGCCCCGGACAAAGGGGACTGGCCCCTGCAGAGGAGCTCTCAGCCTTCCTACAACTCCAGACAGCATCTGGGGGAGCAGGGCCAGGTCCTGGGGGAAACTATATCACCAGGTATAGCTGCCAGGTCCCCCCATGCCCGGCAACAATGCCCACCAGCACCCCTCCATACATACTTTTGCCCCCATTGTTCTTCAGGATGTTGGAGAGGTTGACAGAGGCGGTGCCTAGCAGCTCATTTCTCAAGGTGTGGCAGCTCCAGACCTTCAAATCTAAATGACTCTGGGCCGTGACATTCCTGGAAAACAAGTACTTGATTCATCACTTCCAAGCAGATCGGTGACTACTATTAACTTAGAAGAAAACTGTTAAACTATACGGCTGACATCTTGGCAGCAGAACCAGGACAGGGAGACACCCACATATACCCTTTCCCCACCAAAGCTGACCCCGTAACCCTCTAGCTAATAATGGACATTCTATGAGCTCAATGCTGTAGGAACACCTATAGGTACCCAGCCTCACCTTGGGCACCACAGGCAGGAGAGGCTGGGGCACCACAAAACCCTGTACCTTCCACAACCCCCTCAGAGCACCCTCTCTCCTTTCCCCAGCTTACTGCATTCAAAAAGAAGGAACTTTGTCTTACAAAATGATGATTTCATTCCAGAGAAGCTCAGAGCTCCCAATGCGCTTCCCAGTCTTCTTGGTCTCACTGGGGAGTCCATCCACCGCCACCTCCACGTAGGAGTTAATTCGAGGTTGACGATTATGTACCTTGGGCTTTGCTGACACCACTGGACAAGAAAGAAAGGAAAAGTCAGATGAGTCAGAGGGCTTCCAGATGCCCCCCTGTGGCAGACGCTCTGGCTCTTTTCAGTTGTTTCTTTAAAAAAAAATAAATTTTGCTTTGTCCTGGTTCAAAAAACTTTTTCTTTTTTCTTCTCTCCAGCTCCTCTCTCTAAAAACATTTTTTAAAAATGTGAGTGTATAAAAAAGTATGAAATAGAAGGAAAAAAAATCACTTTAACCTGAAACTACTAGGATAATTACCATCAATTATCAGCTCCAATTTATCCTGGGTAAATCTCCTTTTAGACGTTCATCTTTTATTTCCTCAATTCTTTAAAATTTCTTCTCCCCCCAAAAGCAATCTTAAATGACTGCATCCTCAGCCTATAGCAAGAATATACTAATATTTTTTCATTGTTAAAAAGACTGCTTGCTCATAGGCGCGGCACCTGTGGTTCAAGCAGCTAAGGCACCAGCCACATAAACCTGAGCTGGCGGGTTCGAATCCAGCTCGGGCCCACCAAACAACAATGATGGCTGCAACCAAAAAATAGCCGGACGTGGTAGTGGGCACTTGTAGTCCCAGCTACTTGGGAGGCGGAGGCAGGAGACTCGCTTGAGGACAGGAGTTGGAGGTTGCTGTAAGCTGTGATGCTACGGCACTCTACCCAGGGCAAGAGCTTGAGAGACTGTTTCAAAAAAAAAAAAAAAAAAAGATTGCTTATAAGGCGGCACCTGTAGCTCAGTGGGTAGGGGGCCAGCCACGTACACCAAGGCTGGTGGGTTTGAACATGGTCTAGGCCAACTGAACAAAGACAACTGCAACAACAACAACAACAAAAAAAAATAGCCGGACGTCATGGCAGGCACCTGTAGTCCCAGCTACTTGGGAGGCTGAGGCAAGAGAATCACCTAAGCCCAGAAGTTGGAGGTTGCTATAAGCTGTAACACCACGGCATTCTACCCAGGGCAACAGCCTGAGACTCTGTCTCAAAAAATCAATCAATCAATCAATCAAAGAAAAAGATTGCCTATAATTTTCAGCTCTGGGGAAATTATCCTGAAGGTATACATTGCATGCATTTCTTGAGTATTTCTTCAAACGATACAAACATTTTTTAAAAGTTCTCGGCAGGGCACAGTGGCTCCCACCTGTAATCCTAGAACTCTGGGAGGCTAAAGTGGGAGGATTCCTTGAGCTCGGGAGTTTAAGACCACCCTGAGCAAGAGCAAGACCCCATCTCTACTAAAAATGGAAAAATTAGCCAGGCATTGTGGTGGGCGTCTGTAGTCCCAGCTACTTAGGAGACTGACACAAGAGGATCCTGTTCACTCCGTTAGTACAACAGGAGTGTATTCACTCCACCAAATAGCACAAAGTGCTTTGCTTTTTCACTTTTTGCCAATCACACAGGTAAATATAAAATAGTATAAAGAGAACAGCTAAGTTTTAACGAGCACTTATTATAAATGCTATGCCATGTACACATTATCTAACCAAATCCTCACAATGAACTGATAAAGCACAGAATATATCAGTATTACCACCCCCAGATTACCAGGGAAGAAACAGGCTTGGGAAACAGGGTCCCTGCCCCAGGTGACATAGCCAGGGAGCTCCAAGCCAGAATGTACACCCAGCCAGCCCCAGTCCACACCAAGCTGCATGTCACTACCAAAATTAGCTTATCTGTTCCATTGCTGTTCTTTAATACGAGTGAGGTTGAATATTTTTCCCACGTGCTTGTTAGTGAACTGCGTTTCCTCCTGGGCTCCCAGGCCTCATGTGGCAACCATTCTGATGTTCCTTTGAGCCCAGCAAGCCAAAAAGCCAGAGGACATGAAGCTAAGACTACATGAGACAGCTAGACAAGCATCCTCCTGTCACAGGCTTTACCCCCCGTGGGAATTCTAGGTCTAGGAAGAAGCACTTCTTCCATCCTGTGCCCCAAATCCAAGGATGATGTCCCTTGCCGATAATGACAAGACTACTCTACCCTGAGCTCCCCTCTGTGGAATATTAGCAAAGCTCTCCCTGCCAGACCCTCTGACCATCCTATTAACAGTCCACAACTTGGCAAAGACCAAACCCACCTCTAGATTGTTTTTTTGTAATGTCTTTCTTTCCCAAGCCCCAAAGGAACTGTAGGAAAGAAGCCAAGAAATAAAACAAAACAACAACAAAGAAGTTGTGGCCAAGATTTAGAAGCAACGTGGGATGGTTCTAAAAATAAAGCTTTGTGGAGTGGAGCCATGGCCCAGAATAAAGCTTTGTGGAGTGGAGCCATGGCCCAGAGCAGGAAAAGGAGGGATGGCAATCCACTTGTGGACGGAGGTTAACTGAGGCCACCTGGTGGTGAGAGAGTAGATCTGCATGCCTTTTACTTAAAAAAAAAAAAAAAAAAAAAAAATTGGGACAACACACTTGAGCAGGATGGTCTGGCTTAAGATTTTTCGACTTTACGATGTTGCAAAAGGGCAGTACAAATCATAGTTAGAATTCTGAATTGTGATCTTTCCCCAGACTAGCCATATGCGGTACTACTGGGCAGCAGCAGCAAACAGCAACTCCTAATCAGCCCCCGGATCACAATCACAGGCAAAGAACAGATACTCTGCGGTATACTACGTTGCCAGATGGTTTTGCCCAGCTGTAGGCCAATGTAAGTCTTCAGAGCACCTTTAAAGTAAACCAGGCTAGCTGGCCACAGTGGCTCACATTTGTAATCCCAGCACTATGGTAGGCCAAGGCAGAACTGCTTGAGGCCAGGTGTTCGAGACCAACCTAGACAATATAACAACCACACCCTGTCTCTACACTACTATAAAAGAAATTAGCCAGACATGGTGGCACCTGACTATAGTCTGCCCAGATACTTGGGAGGATGAGGTGCAAGGGTCTCTTAAGCTCGGGAGAATGAGGCTGCGGGGAGCTATGATTACAAGAGTAAGACCCTGTCCCTTCACACACACACACACACAAAAGTAGCCTAGACTACCCTGATGTTCAGTACAATAGATATATTAAATGTATTTTCAATTTACAATATTTTCAACTTACAGGTTTTTCAGGATGAAACCCTATTGTAAGTCAAGGAGTATATGAACTTAAAACTAAAGACATACAATTTTGAACTAAACAATCTCTTTAAAATCAACTTCAAACTCTTTGTTTCATAGTTAGGCCAACTAAGATTCAGGAAAGTTTCAATTAGCAATAATCATGCCTCGGATAAAACTCATTGGCTACGATACTGCCACAGCGCAAAGCTTAAGATTCAGGAAGGTGAAATAACTTATCCAAAATTACAAAGCTAATCAGAGAAGAGCTAAGACCAGAACCAAGTCTCCCAGTTTCTAGGCCATTGCAACCTACCCTGATGTATCCATCTCCTTTTTGTGCCCTATGCCTTTTTTTTCTTTAGAATTTTTTTTAATTTTTTACATTTTGATAAAATTAATTTCAGGCCCACAGAAAATTTAGACGATTAATACAAAGAATTTTAAAAACAATAATAATAATACAAAGAATTCCTCAGTCACCCAATTTTAACTTCTGACTATATGGCCTTTATTCTTTTTTTCTCCACTAACTCTCTCATGCACATACATATTTCTTCCTGAAACTGTCTGAGTGTATACTATACAAGGGGTGTCCAACCTGTGGCCCACGAGCTACATGCTGATTTTGTGAGAACTGTTTTGCTTATGTGTGGTATCGGTTATCACAAAAAGTATACACAGACATTTTTTGCTAATCAGTTTTCTTTAATGTTTGGTATTAAATGTGTGGCCCAAGGCAACTCTTCTTCTTCCAAAGTGCAAAAGAAATGAAAAAAAGTTGGGCACCCATAAAGTGAACCTATTGTGTCCCTTTACTCCTAAATACTTCTGGGTGTATTTCCTAAGAACCAAGACATTTTCAGCTCTTATAGTTAATCACCAGGATGATATTGTATGTTTCTTATTCTTTTTTTTTGGAGACAGAGTCTCAAGCTGTTGCCCTGGGTACAGTGTTGTGGCATCACAGCTCACAGCAACCTCCAACTCCTGGGCTTCAGCAATTCTCTTGCCTCAGCCTCCCAAGTAGCTGGGACTACAGATGCCCGCCACAACACTCGGCTGTCTTTTGGTTGTAGTTGTCATTATTGTTTGGCAGGCCCAGGCTGGATTCGAACCTGCCAGCTCCAGTGTATATGGCCCTAGACACTTAAGCTACAGGCGCCGAGCCTATGTTTCTTATTCTTAAAAAGCAAGCCAAAATGTGCCTTCCATTGCCCATGGAGGTAAAAAAGAACAAAAACAACACCAAAAAAAAAAAAAACAAGCGAAAATAAAAGCCTCAAGATATGAGCAACTTTATTTAGAAAGTCTATTTACCGCTTCATGAGACAGAAATGTCAGCTTATTATACATGAAATCACATCTTCACACAGAACTTAGTTTTTAAAAGTCAACACATACAGCAAAAATTGCATAATGCCCAAATTATACCCTTACAAAGCTCTTTGGAAAGCACCACAATAGAGTCTGGCACACTGTCTTTCAACAGGCTCCAGACAAGTTTTTACTTTGTTACACCATATTTTTCAGTATTCAATTTTCAGTGTTTCTTGACTTAAATATCAAATAAAATAGCTAGCTTATGTTTAAGGGCCTTGGTGCGTTTAAATATGTACCATAAAACTCTAGGATCACACTGTGGACAGGCACCAGGGAACTGAGCCAGGCAGAAGGAACTACATAATGACACCCCCATACCCGCTGTCTCGATGAGATGCTTGGGAAAAGAACCTTCCATGCTATTTCAATCATTCTTTCTCTTGCACCTTCTCCCCCATTTTCCTAGATGGTATTATCAACTCTTTGTAGGTTTTATGTATATCATATATGAGATTTATATGTATATGTATATCACATATAATGAGATATACCTGTATATCAGGTCAGCTCTTTCCACACTAGTAAGAAAATTTACCTTCAGGATGTAGTAGGAAAGGCAAGAGAGAAACCTTTAGATTAAGTGTATGTTCCTGAATAATTTGATCTCAAAACAGGGACCTGGGATGTTACCAGATTCCATGAGCAGGCTTCAGCTTTGACCCCATTAAAAACTATAGTCCCTACCTCAAAACTGTATTCGTTGACTCTAACCCGTCTCCCTACTCAAAAAGGCTGGAGCTGCCATGAAACTCCAAGAAAAATAATGAAAATGTTTCAAGATTACAAAAAAATCAATAACTCAATAGGAAACAGGCAAAGAATGTGAATACACAATCCACAGAAAAGGAAATCCCTTAAATGTACAATAAGATGCTACACATCATTTATAATTGCCCCTTGAACAACTCAGGCTTGAACTGCGAGGGTTCACTTACATGTGGATTTTCTTCAGTCTCTGCCACACCTGCGACAGCCAGCCCAATCCCTCCTCTTCCCCCCTATTCCTCAGCCTACTTAATGTGAAGATGGTGAGGATGAAGATCTTATTACTTATTACTTTATTTGTAAGAACACTAGGCTTACAGGCATGAGCCATCAGTTTGCTCTTTTTAGAGGTGGGGTTTTAAGTTGTCACCCAGGCTGGAGAGCAGTGGCGTGATCATAGTTCACTGAAGCCTCCGATTCCTGGGCTCAGGCTCGGCCGCTTGTGGCTCAAGCGGCTAAGGCGCCAGTCACATACACTTGAGCTGGCGGGTTCGAATCCAGCCCGGGGCCCACCAAACAACAATGAAGGCTGCAACAAAAAAAATAGCTGGACGTTGTGGTGGGTGCCTGTAGTCCCAGCTACTTGGGAGGCAGAGGCAGAAGAATCGCTTGAGCCCAGGAATTGGAGGTTGCTGTGAGCTGTGAGGCCACAGCACTCTACCCAGGGTGACAGCTTGAGGCTCTGTCTCAAAAAAAAAAAAATTCCTGGGCTCAAACAATCCTCCCACCTCAACCTCCCCAGTAGCCCCAGTAGCTGGGACTATATGTGCACACCACCATGCCCATTATAATTTATATTTTATCAAGATCACTGACTGATATGTATCCAACAGACTGGAGGAGGGCAAAGGCCAAAAACAGATAGACGGGCTAGAAAGCTTCTGCCTTAATACAGGGTGAAGATGATGACAGCTTAGACTAGGCCAAAACCATAGGTGTGTTGAGAAATGGCAGAGTGGGATATATTTTGAAGATAGAGTCAACCAGATTTGCTGATAGGTTAAATACAGGATATGATAAAGAAAAATCAGGAGCTCAGTTATGGACATCTTAAATTAGATATTTAGTAACATTCACGAGGAAATAACAAGTTGGCTATTGGACATAAGAATCAGGAGTTCAGAGGGAAAGGCCTGAAAGGAGTGACCTTATACTGGTGACATTTAAAGTGACAGGGTTGGCCGAGTACAGTGGCTCAGGCCTGTAATCCTAGCACTCTGGGGGGCCAAAGCGGGTGGATTGCTTGAGCTCAGGAGTCCAAGACCAGCTTGAGTAAGAATGAGACCCTGTCTCTAATAAAAATAAAAAACCAAGGCAAGAGGATTGCTTGAGCCCAAGAGTTTGAGGTTGTGAGCCATGATGCCACAGCATTCTACCAAGAAGGACAAAAGGAGACTCTGTCTTAAATAAATTAATTAATTAAATAAAGCCACAGGGTTAGGTGAGACCACCTGAGGAATAAGTATAGATAGAAAAGAGCCCTCAGGCATGAAGAAATCACCATTTTAAACAATTTTAGCCCAAAGACCCTTTTTTCCTTCATGTTATTTTCTTTCTTCCTCAAGTGTGCCAGCTATAGCATGACAATCAGATGACAATGAATAGTTACACTGCTAAGCTATTTTACAAAATTCAGCTCTCCAGACCAACGTGTGGCATAATTCCACCTCTTTCCCACAGATACAGTAAACAACTCACCGAGTGCCACTCACCTTTCAGAGTAAGCTGAGACTTCTCGAAAGGCAGGGCCACTCCTGCCCGATTGGAGCTGGCAGATGCCATATCATCACAATGAAACTGCAAGACAAACAGACCAGTGGGTTAGAGACTATCTGATAAGAACCCTGAGGAGCTGAACTCAATGTGAATGTTTAAGTTTAAAGAGACAGAGGCATGAAAACGGAAGTGTCCACGCTACTTCAGGCACAGTGTTGTCTGTCTTGTCTTGTGATGATTACTGATCCTAGATGGGTCTTGAACAGTCTTGGAAGGATACATGACTATCACAACAAAGGCTAGAGGAGGGCAAGGCTAATACAACATCTCCAAAAAGAAAGACACAGCTTAACAATAAAAAGAACACTAATCTCATGTGTTACCTGAGGGGCAAGTTTTCCAAAACCACCACAGGGTCTCTGGCCTAATGAGTAAAGTTTGAGAGTAATATTTGCCACAAGTATAAGGTAAGAAAAGAAAAAAGGACAACGTATTTAATTTTTTAAATAGGTAAAAGATCTTTGTCCAAAGAAGATACTCCAACAGCTAAACTGGCACACACAAAAAGACGCACAACATCATTAGCCATCAGGTGTTCCTGTCACTGCATCTTGGCTAGAAACAGAACTCTACCCTGGGCCAGACGCGGGGGCTCACACCTATCATCCCAGCACTCTGGGAGGCCAAGGCAGGCAGATCGCCTAAGCTCAGGAGTTTGAGACCAACCTGGGCTAGAATGAGACCACAGAGGGCGCCTATAGTCCCAGCTATTCAGGCAGCTGAGGCAAGAGAACCGCTTGAGCCCAAGAGTCTGAGGTTGCAGTGAGCTGTGACACCACGGCTCTCTACCAGGGGCAACAAAGTGAGACTCTGTCTTAAAAAAACAAAAATAGGGCTCACGCCTGTGGCTCAAACAACTAAGGCGCCAGCCACATACACCTGAGCTGGTGGGTTTGAATCCAGCCTGGGCCTGCCAAACAACAATGACGGCTGCAACAAAAGAAATAGCCAGATGTTGTGGTGGGCACCTATAGTCCCAGCTACTTGGGAAGCGGAGGCAGGAGAATCACTTTGAGCCCAGGAGTTGGAGGTTGCTGTGAGCTGTGATGTCACAGCACTCTACCCAGGGCGACAGCTTGAGGCTCTGTCTCAAAAAAAAAAAAAAAAAAAAAAAAAAATTAAACATCTCTGAAACTGACTCTTAAAAAATAAATAAATAAATAAATAAATAAATAACTAGTTGGGCGAGGTGGCTTGCACCTATAATCCTAGCACTCTGGGAGGCCAAGGTGGGCAGATTGCCTGTACTCAGGAGTTCAAGACCAGCCTGAACAAGAGCAAAACCCCATCTCTAAAAATAGCTGGGCGTTGTGGCAGGCACCTGTAGTCCCAGCTACTAGGGAGGCTGAGGAAGAAAATCGCTTGAGCCCAAGAGTTTGAGGTTGCTGTGAGCTGTGATGCCATAGCACTCTACCCAGGGCAACAGCTTGAGACTCTGTCTCCAAAAAAAAAAAAATCAAGACTTCACACAACTAATAAATTTGACCACTTCACCAAAGTCATTTTTTTATGAAACTGGCTTTTTCCTTTTTTACTGACAGTGTTTTGTGATAAAGCAAACCATGATGACAGCATAGCTTGATTTGTGCTGCACCAATAGGGTTACCTTCGTTTGCTTTTGCACTATTACTGCAAATGGGATCACAATGAAAAGACAAAGTATCAGTGTCATTATGAAAATAGTTTCAACCTTACAAAACCTGGGAGAGTCTCGGAGGCCTCCAAACATCTGACCATCACACTTAAAAACTGCTGCTATAGGCTCAGCACCTGTGGCTCAAGCGGCTAAGGCACCAGGCACGTACACCTGCGCTGGTGGGTTCGAATCCAGCCCAGACCCACCAAACAACAATGATGGCTGCAACCAAAAAATAGCCAGGCGTTGTGGCAGGTGCCTGTAGTCCCAGCTACTTGGGAGGTGGAGGCAGGAGACTCACTTGAGCCCAGGAGTTAGAGGTTGCTATGAACTTTGATGCCACAGCACTCTACCTAGGGCAACATCTTTTGGCTCTGTCTCAAAAAAAAAAAAAAAAAAAAAAAAAAAAACTGCTGCTATAAAAACACCAGAAAATTCCTGTTTTCTTTAACATTATTACTACCATCTTTCATTCCACTTGTATGTGACCTCTCCCTCTGACCTTCTTCCTATTTTATTTTACTTTTTATCATCCTTATTATTTTTTTCAGAGAGAGAGTCTCACTATATTGCCCAGGCTGGCACAAAGTGGCTACTCAGAGCTACAAACATAGCTCACTGCAGCCCTGAACTCCTGGGCACAGCGGCCCTCCCAACTCAGTCTCCCGAGGACCTGGGACTACAGGCGCGTACCACTGAACCCAGCACCTGATTTCCTAGCTACAGAATTAGTTGTTCAGCCTTAAAACATTGTTATTAACTCACTATGTTACTCTAAGAATGGAAGCCCTTTATATGCGAATGAAATGCAGCAACAGCTAAGTGACATTGATTTGGATATTTTCCATAGCGAAAGTCAAACAATTTTATGTGTTAAGATTTTTAACAAACAAAACAGAATTTGTCTTATTGTAAGATACATCCAGTTTCCAAAAAGATTTAAAGTAGCTAGTTTTTCTGGACTAGTCTGTAATAAACACTTGGCTTCCAGTGGAAACCTCTGAAAACATGACTGAGAGCAAAAGGAACATAAAACCAAAAGTCTCCCTACCAAGGTCTCAAGTGATCTCTACATTACTGGATCCAACAGACAGCCCTCCCCAACAGACAGTGACTGCCCCTTTGGCAGCATCTGACACGGCGGATCACCCTTCCATCCCGAACCTGTTCTTCCCTGGACTTCTGGGACACTGCACCTGCCCAATGCCCTGACCCCAGGCTCCCCTCTCAGCTTCTCTGTGGGCTCCTTCACCCCCTCAACCTTCAGCCATCACTGTGCCCCATACCTCAGGCCTTACGCCCACCAGCTTACCTATCCCACCGTGTCTCATCTCCTTCCTGATCATCCCCAATTGAGGTATCCAGTGTGAACCTTAGCCTTGAACCCTGGTTTCTCAGATTGACTGGCCTAATGACAAAGTGAGCTTCTGAATTCCCCTCAAACCTGTTCCCCATTCTAGGCCAGATAAGTTCGTGACAAGGCCTTCCATACAGTGGTGCAGGCCAGTGCTCTGGAACTTACTTATTCCCCTCTCCTCCTCACACCCTACATCCCATCTGTCAGTAAGCCTCAGTGGCTCTACCCTTAAAATATTTCTATGTTCAACCATATCTCACCACCTCTACTGTCACAACCTGGGTCCAAAGGGCCGTGGTCTCCCACCTGGATTATTGCTGCTTTGCCCCTCTCCATCTGATCTCTAAATATGGCAATCAGAGTCATTTTGTAAATTGTATACAAATCAGATCATGTCACGCTGATGTCCAAAACCATCCACAGGTGCCCATCTACTTAGTTTGAATGTGGCCCCCAAAGTTCACATGTTGAAAACTTAATCCCGGGCAACGCCTGTGGCTCAGTGGGCAGGGCGCCAGCCACATATACCAAGGGTGGCAGGTTCAAACCCAGCCCCAGCTAAACTGCAACAACAAAAAAAATAGCTGGGCATTGTGGCGGGCACCTGTATTCCCAGCTGCTCGGGAGGCTGAGGCAGGAGAATCGCCTAAGCCCAGGAGTTGGAGGTTGCTGTGAGTTGTGACGCCATGGCACTCTACCGAAGGTGACAAAGTAAGACTCTGTCTCTACAAAAAAAAAAAAAAAACTTAATCCCAAATCAACAGTGTTAAGAGGTGGGACCTTTAAGACGTGATTGACAGCTTAACAGCATTGCCATGGGAGTGGGTTCATTATCTCAAGAGTGGGCAGGTTACGAAAGTGACTTTGGCCCCTCTCCTTCTCTCACCCTTCCAACTTCATGGGATAACACAGCACAAAGGCCCCTGCCAGGGTGTGGGCTCCCTGACCTCAGATTTCCCAGCCTACAGAACTATAAGAAATAAATCTCCTGGGCGGTGCCTGTGGCTCAAGGAGTAGGGCACCGGCCCCATATACCAGAGGTGGCGGGTTCAAGGGTTCAAACCCGGCCCTGGCCAAAAAAAAAAAAAAAGAAATCTCCTTTCTTTAGAGTATAAACATCTTAACACAATAACTAAGAAAATGTGGTGAAGGCTATGTTAACCAGTTGGATGAAAATACTTCAAATGGTATACAAAACAAGCACATTGTACTCCATAATTGCATTAATGTACACAGCTATGATTTAATAAAAAAGAAAAAAAAATCTCCTTTCTTTATAAATTACACAGTCTCTGGTATTCTGTTACAGCAGCATGAAACCAACTAAGGTACAGTCTAACTCAAAGTGAGAGCCAAAGTCCTGGAAATTACCTTCAAGGGCGCCTGCAGCACGCTGCTCCCCGCTGCTACCTCAGGTCTACACGCTCCTCCTCTAGTTGCCCACACGCAGGGTTCATTCCCTCATTTACTCAAAAGGTCTTTTTCTTTGGGGGCCTTCCTCCCCTATTTCATTTTTTGTCCTTTATCACCGGCATGCTGCAGACTGTATCTACTGTCTGCCTCCCCCCACTAGAGTGTAAGTGCCTTCAAGGCCACAATGTTTGTCTCATCTGTTAGCCCTATAGCCCTAGGGCCTAGAATGGTACCTGGCTCTTAGTAGGAACTCCATGAATACTTACTAAATGAATGAATTTAAAAGATGCTGTTCTGGCTCCCTTAAGATTACATTTATTTTGGTAGAGCAGTAAAAATATGAACTCTCTTTGCTACCCATCCAATTCGAAGGAGATGACAGTAAGTGTTGGTGAGAAGTCTCACACCCTTCACACCTAAAAGCACCCCAGGATTCTATTCCCAGGCATTGGTGAAGGGGAAATCCTCCACATAAAGAAGCTATGTTCAGGGATGTTCATGACGGCAATGCTTACAATAGAAAAAAATATATACCATATATACTCGAGTATAAGCCAAGTTGTTTTGGCACAAAATTTGTGCTGAAAAACCCGAACTCGGCACAAATTTTGTGCCGAAAAAACTCGGCTTATACTCAAGTATATAGGTATATTTTTATGTATATTTATATTAAATAATAATATATGTGTATCTATACATTTTTTTTTTTTTTTGAGGCAGAGTCTCACTATGTCACCCTTGATAGAGTGCTGTCGCATCACAGCTCACAGTAACCCCAAAGTCTTGGGCTCAAGTGATTCTCTTGCCTCAGCCTCCCAAGTAGCTGGTTATTTCTTTGTTGCGGTTGTCATTGTTATTTAGCTGGGCTGGGCCAGGCTTAAACCCACCAGTCTCAGTACATGTGGCTGGCACTGTAACCACTGTTCTACGGGTGCCAAGCCAAATGGCAAAAAATTATAAACAATCTAATGTCCAACAATGGGGAATGGATAAAGTGTGACATGCTGTATTTCTAAAGTGAAATACTATTTAGCACTTAAAATATGTGATTGCAATCCACATGTACAAATCCTAAATTGTAACACTAAAAGACAGAAAGAAGGGCGGTGCCTGTGGCTCAAACGAGTAGGGCACCAGTCCCATATGTTTGAAGTGGCGGGTTCAAGCCCAGCCCTGGTGAAAAACTGCAAAAAAAAACAAAAAAGAAAAAGAAGAAAGAAAAACCAAGAAGTAATATGATGCCAGTAGTACACACTTGAACTTACACAAAACAAACTCACATACTATTGTGGACACATAAATGTAGTAAAAGTATAAAAGCATGGACAAGGGCTCGGCGCCTGTGGCTAAAGTGACTAAAGAGCCAGCCACATACACTGAGGGTGGTGGGTTCGAACCCGACCCGCGCCAGGTAAAACAACTGCAACAAGAAAATGGCTGGGGGCGGCGCCTGTGGTTCAGTGGATAGGGCCCTGGCCGCATAAAGCGAGGGTGGCAGGTTCAAACCCTGCCCCGGCCAAATTATAACAAAAAAATAGCCAGTAGTTGTGGCGGGTACCTGTAATCCCAGCCACTGTGGCTCAAGTGGCTAAGGCGCCAGCCACATACACCTGAGCTGGAGGGTTCAAATCCAGCCCTGGCCCAACAAACAATAATGACGGCTACAACCAAAAAATAGCTGGCTGTTGTGGCACGTGCCTGTAGTCCCAGCTACTTGAGAGGCGGAGGCAGAAAAATCACTTGAGCCCAGGAGTTGGAGGTTGCTGTGAGCTGTCATGCCACAGCACTCTACCCAGGGCGACAGCTTGAGGCTCTGTCTCAAAAAAAAAAAAAAAAAGCATAGACAGGAAGGAACCACACCAAGTTCAGGACAGGGGGAGAATGGGAGGGAGCAGGGGGACTGGAGTGAGGAGACCAAAGCAACTCCAACTGTATCCATAACATTTAATCTTTAAGGAAAAAACTTTCAGAGCAAATACAGCAAAATGTTCATATTCATTAAATCCAGATGGTGGTTTTTACGACTTTTTGTTATCTTAGTCTCTGAACCATTTTATATGTTTGATCTTCTTCGTAAGTGAACAATAATTTTAAGGAACAAAAAAGATCATATCTTGCGTAATGAAGGAAAGATTAATGATTATAAATTTAGCTTCGGGGCTCTTAGTAACTGGTATTAAAACATTAATAGTTAGAAATCCATTATTTACAGACTTTAAAAATAAAAAGACGTATTTTCACAATCTTTAAGTCTCCTGGGACTCCTTCTTTCCTAAGGCAACTCAACTAACAGTGTTTGAACTAGCTTGTTCTGCTGAGCTTTCGCTGTTTTTGGCCTTTGGTCCTAACTGTTAAGAGAAAGAAAACTGAAACCCCCACATGGCCTACTAAATGAGAGAAAGACCAGATCCCTTGATCTACACTTCATGGCCCCAAAACTAAATTAGATAAACTCTAAAGAAGACTCGGAAGGAACAAAGCCAACTGGGAAAGCAGAAGAACAGATTAGTTCCCCCCACCAAGCACTCTTTCTGACATTTCGTAACAACAGCCCACTGTTTATTAACAGTAACCCATGATATTACTTGGAGCTTTGTCTAGAGTTCCAGATCCAATTAGCAAGATACCACCCCGACATTTTACAAGGTAGGTATCTTGAATCATAAAACTTTTGCAATTTATGTATAAAGAAAAATACCAGAATTGTGTTCGCAGACGCCGCTGCGCCATCATCGCTGTCTAACGCCAGCACCGCCTCTAGCTCGCCGAGCTCCAGCCGAAGGAGAAGGGGGGTAAGTAAGGAGGTCTTTATACCATGGCTGTACAAAGCAGACTGCCCGCAAGTCCACAGGTGCTAAACCCAGGAAGCAACTGGCTACAAAAGCCACTCGCAAGAGTGCGCCCTCTACTGGACGGGTGAAGAAACCTCATCGCTACAGGCCTGGTACTGTGGCACTACGTGAAATAAGACGTTATCAGAAGTCCACTGAACTTCTGATTCGCAAACTTCCTTTCCAGCATCTGGTGCGAGAAATTGCTCAGGACTTTAAGACAGATCTGCGCTTCCAGAGCGCAGCTATTGGTGCTTTGCAGGAGGCAAGTGAGGCCTATCTGGTTGGCCTTTTTGAAGACACCAACCTGTGTGCTATCCATGCCAAACGTGTAACAATTATGCCAAAAGACATCCAGCTGGCACGCCGCATACATGGAGA